>PIJE02001223.1:41192-156285 GCA_002895965.2 Coryphaenoides rupestris | reverse complement strand
TGCTTCTCGTGTCAAATATTGATATGCGATTAAAATGCGATTAATTACGATTAATTAATTACAAAGCCTCTAATTAATTAAAGTCCCACCACTAATATGTACAGATATGTATAGAGGAATAACGCATAAGAGTCATACACACTACTCGTGAACACAGTAGCTCTGTTTATGTTTTGGTATTCATTTCAGCAAAGCTGTCTGTCAGGATTTGTCCCGATGTGTTTACTGTCTGTCTGCCCGTCTGTCTGTCTGTCTGCATGTCTGGCTGTGTGTCTGTCTGCCGGTGTACCTGTGTGCCTTTGTGTCTGTCTGTCTGTCTGTCTGTCTGCCTCCCTGTGTGTTTGTATTCCAAATGTACATTCCCTGTATCCAGGAGGCAAAGAAGAAAGACGAGAACCTGCTCAAGTTTCCAGAAAGACTTCTAGACGTCCAAAGTGCTGCGAGGTATACAACCGTTTAATTTCATTACATTACATTGCGTGCACTTTTTAATCATCCATCTCTTTCAAATGTCACTTACGGGGGGGGGGGCACCATTTTGGTATCTGGTACAGTAACCTTTACATGCACCCAAATGTACGAGAAAAAAACCAAACCAAAGAGAGGTGTTTGAGAACCCTCTGCGTATGTATGCCGTGTGCCCCTCGGCTGCCGTGTCTGTGTGGCGTAATACACCTCCTGCACAAAAGAGCCTAGATTAGTGTTTTCATCCCTGGGGGGGGTGGGTGTAATAGGCGCATGTACTGTAGCTCTCCTCTCTCCTCTCTCCTCTCTCCTCTCTCCTCTCTCCTCTCTCCTCTCTCCTCTCACACGGCTTCTCATGCAGCAGGACTGTATGCCACCTCCTTCAGTGGCCCGTTGTTGTCTGGTAACCTGCATTCACTTAGCATATCGGTTAACTGCACCGGCCGCAGGGCGACTCTGCATACCACGCGGGAGAACGACAAACAAACTGCAGCACTAAATGTGATCCCGTTCACATTGCAACGCCTGCTGAACGTTCACGCCAATGTTGTTGTTGTTGTTGTTGTTGTGTGTTTGACTGTGGCAGAATCTCCGTGGAGAACATTGAGTCAGAGTTCACCTCCCTGTACGTCAGGACCAAGTCACTGGAGGAGAAGGTGCAGGATGACCAGGAGCTCTTCCAGCAGCTGGAACCTTTCCTCCAGGTGACACGGCGATGAGTGGACATACGTTCAACTGTGTGTCTGCACACATGATGTAGTTATGTGCCAATGAGATGTATCATCAACGTTGGCTAACTTACGGAATCTTGTGTTTTTTTAGAGTGCAGGACAGACCCTTCAGGACCTTAAGAGACGTAGACTAGATCTGCGAAAGGAAGGGAACGCCTTGATTGACTTCTTTTGCGAAGAAAAGGACACCTTTAAGCTGGATGAAGGCTTCCGCATCTTTCAAGATTTCTGTATTAAGTTCAAGAAAGCAGTCAAGGTACGTTTTCAAAAAGATAAAGCTTTAAACATGATTTTAATTACTTTTTCTACAGTCATTAATATTCCTCTTTCTCTCCCTGACCATCTCAATTCCCTTCCCTTCCTCTCAGGACAACCTGGACCGGGAGCTGAAGGAGGAGGCCAGACTTCGGCGGTTGCGGGAGCTGGAGGAGAAACGATATGCCTGGCCCAGCGCTGACCAGAACAACGGGGTCTTCGGTCGGAGCTCCAGCGAGAACGACGTGGACATGCTCACCAATGAGGGCCTGCTGGACTTCTTCCAGCAGCGCTCCCAGAGTCCCCACAGCCCGCTAGCGCGCTCGGCCAGCGCCCGGCGCCACCGCCACACCATGAACTCGGTGGCCGATCGGGAGCTCCAGAGCTACCTGGAGATGTTCAGTGGACCCGGTGTGCCCACGGACTACTCCAGGTTTAACAGCCTACCTCGGTCAGGCCGCAGCCATCAACGGAGGACCACTCCCTGGCTTTTATCCCACCCGGACAGCAGCCGCGAGCTGGGGCGAGACAGACCGGCCACGGCGCTGTCTCCGCGTGCAGAAACAGAGCCCATTAGTCCACTGGCCAGGTTTTCTTCTTCAGGGTTTAATGCTAACGAGGAGCCCTATAGCAACAACAATAATTACTGCACTGTGTCTGAGGGTAGTGTTCTGCCCAGCTCCCGTTATATCTTTCAAAACCCAGCGCAACTCCCCAACCCGACAATTACAGGGCACATGAACATAAGTGTTGAGAAGCACACGCTAGTACGTGGACCTCAAACCTTTGACTTAGCTAACAATAACAGTAATCACATGCACTTTGTCCAACAGGGGGGTGTTGTGACCTACGAGGAGGGGCAGAGCGAGGCTTCTCCGATCAATCTCGTTTTGGACATCACTCCACTTAGTAACATTTTAGAAAGGGACGCAAATCCTAAGGTATTGGGTAAAGGGGTGATAACTCAGTCTGGAGATTGCCTTCAGAAAGACAGAGAAGAAGAGGACAACAGCTCCCTTTCATCAACAACCTGTGACACACCCCTCCCATTGGACTCCGTGTCCAATAAGAAGCCGGTGTTTAACATTCTGGACTCCACCGAGGCGGACTGCTCCGTTGCATTGGATTACTCAGAGATAGACAGCTCACCTCTACTGAGGGAAGGGATGGGCAGTGACCTAAAATCCCCCAACAGCAAAAACGTCCAGGCCGATCAAGGCAAAATCGCACCCCTTCCAATGAGAAGTCGGTCTCAAGCTCCACCAATGAGCATTCGGCCCAAAATCCACAGACGCATCGTCCATCACTCCGTCGGCGACCACAGAAGAGTGGGACACAGACAGCTGTGACACTGCAGAGGGAAAGCAAGCGGGGAAGATATCGGCCCAGACAAGCACTCTTCAACCACTGCCCACCAAGACCAAGGTTACCAAAGCGGTCAAGGCCGTTGGATGTCTTAGTGTCAGGACACTGACAAACAGTGAGAACCAGGGCATGCGTAAAGTCGTCCCCATAACCAAGCACACCAGGTCGGCCAGCAGCAAGCGAGCAGAAAGGCCGCCTGGTCAGGAAAGCAGTGAGCCAAGGCGTCCGCTCCGAGACCAGAGCATCCCAGCCAGAGGAAGGAGTGAGAAGACCACCAGAACCACCTCGACACTCCAGCCTGCCTCCTGACGAGTCCAAGGCACAGAGGGGGAGTGGCCTAGCCTGTAGCATTTCCAGATGGGCCCGGGATAACACCCCGAAGAGGTCCTCTTATCAAAAGCCCAGCGCAAAGCCCCTGAGGAATATCCCCAAGGCTCCACCAGAGGAGAAGATGTGTCGATCCACCATGAGAGCCCTCGCCCAGGCTCAGGCCCAAGCCGAGGCCCTGGCTCACGGCCAGGCTGGGGCCTCCTTGGAGGCCGGCAGCTCACAGGTCCTCGGTCCCAAGTCCACCTCGGGTATTCCTGGCTTTGCTCGTAATACCGTTGCTTCCACATCACGAGTAAAGAAGGAACTAGTGCCTCCGTCCGTTCCTTCCACCCCATCGCGGAGCCCGTCACTCCAGGTTCAAGCGGGCTCGGCGCTACCGAGCAGGATGCCATCTCCTGTTCAGAATGCGGCCGTCAGCGGGCAGCCTTCTGCCCAAGGTGAGGAGCGAACCCAGGGGGGCACCCTGCGCAGGGTGCAGAGTGTGAGGTCCAGCAGTCGAAGCTCATATCGCAGCGGGACTCCTCCGCCCCCTGTGCTGCGTGAAGACGCCCGCAAGACCAGCTGCTTTTCTGAGAAGAGCACTCAATCCAGAGAAGTGCCAGCAACCACCAGAGGGTCTAAGCCAAGCTGGAAATGAAAACCAGGCTGTGTTGAAATTTGACTGGAGAAACAGAAAGACACACAGCCCACATTGTTCCTGAGAGATGCAACATCATTTTGGGTTTGGTTCCCCAATCGCACTGCTGACTTTGATTCTTTCCTTATGTATAATGAAAGAAGCCTGGAATCTGGTTAAAAATATCCATACCTCATTTAGATAAGTTCCATCAGCCATCTTTGTATTAACTTGATAAATGAGGGTATGTGAAGAGCAAGATGCAAAGTACTGTTCCAAGAGACAAATTTATTCACAGAGAGGATTTATTTTTTCATCATATTTCTTGTTTTATTTTCAAATTCTATATTACGAGAGAAACTAAACTGACAAATGGCAAAATCCCACTTTTGCAAAAGAGCCTCTGTTGCCTGCTTAGCGGTCTGCTACTACGGATGCTAAACTACTGTTTATGATGACGGTTGATGGTATATGTAGGTCCAGCCTAACACTGTAATGCTGCTAATTAGCCTCGACAATTTTAAGAGTATCGGTGTCTTTCATTGAAGGTTTTTAAGCCTTGTTATAACCTTGCCTTGCTGCTGTCCCTTTCTCTTTACTTGTGGCCGTTCTGTTGTTGTGTTAGTTATTTTAAATATTGCTTGATACCTCAGAAAAATAGGCCTGGAATTAAAAAAAAAAAAAGAAAAACATGATTATCTGGTTTTATCCGCACTGTAATCAAACCCATGGCCTTGGCATACCACCCTGAGCCCCTCGAATCAGATTAGTCCAGCGGAGGCCTTTCATACTGTACCTGTATTTGTTTGTTTTGACTGTTCTAGACCCCTCCATACTGTCATGGAGTAGAGATACGCATAAGAAACATGTTGTCTTCTCTTAATAGTATAGCTCGACACAATGAAAGATGCTATTAAACAGAAGAGCATTTGAAATGCCTCACGTTTGAACGAAAAACACTGAAACAACGTTACCAGTATCACCGTATTTATACCTCCCGTCATGTGGGATTGCTAGCGTTGTTCAATTGGTGAATGTCACTTAGTAATACTGAGTGTAGCTCTATGCCTTTATGTACAATGTTAAAATAGACCGATGATCGATGTACCCATAGTCTCAATGACCACACACACACACCACATACACGCACACACACACGCACACACACACACACACACACACACACACACACACACACACACACACACACACAGCATTGCCTTAAGCTAGATGTAGCCTTTTCATCACTCGCAGAAATGGAAATAGAGATTGTCGACAGCGTGAAGAGGATCATCTTCCATACTTTTTCACATATATATATATATATATATATACACGGTATATAAATTAAAAGACACCAATAGATATTTTTGTAAATAATGTACAGATATATTTTTGGGATTATGGTTGGTTATGTTTACACAGCATACGATGTATACAACAATGGAGACAGCGAGCACTACAAAAGAAAAGGATTAAAAAAGTTTCAAGTTCCCTCTCCGAAGATTTTATTTGAACCAACATAGGGCCTCTATAGAGCATGCTTTATCATCATGCATTTTGCATGACAGACGAGAAACAGTTTGTCATACACTTTGTCATACACCTGGAGCCGGAATAAGCTATACTGGAGGACACTGAGCGCAGCTAGGGGGAAGCAAATCATCGATGTTGATCAATTAGTTAGTTGATACACTAGTAGTCCATGTTTATCGTGACAATTAAAAGCAACTTTACGATCTCTAATTTACAATGTTCCTTGTTTTTCTTTTTGTCTGTTCTTTCTACTGTCTGCAATGAGTTTAGAAACTACTAATTGCCACACAATTGACATTGCATTGTGCTAAATTATGTTTAAATATAATCTACAGTCGGCCTATATGTATCTTATTCTATATTGGTTTGAAGAAAAACACTAAAACATGAGGCATATCTGGCCTTCATTGCATTTTGCATACACAGTGTCTCCTCATAGGCTAAGTATATGCGTGTATATGTATGGCATCTTTACCTATACATGGATTTGAACAGGATTTGTCGAACAAAAATACCAAGTATTCAAATAGGCCTACATCTTAAATAACTGAATCAATAACACAATTGCTTCTCATCCCGTCGTTTCCTCTCCAGCAATTCAGCCGGTGTCTTTTAAACATCTTAATTTCGTTTCATTTGTCATGTCCGTGGTGTCTCCTCCTGCTGTTAACTTTGTAAAGAGTGTGTGGCCCCGGGGACAATGGGCGCCCTTTACATTGCACCCAACTGGCGGCCTGTGTGCACTAGAAACTGAATGCTGGCTGCTGCTGCCGCCGCCTTGTTGCAAGCAGCAGCGTTACCATAGCAGCTCAGGGGATCAAGGGGGAGGCGGTTGGATCACTGAAGGCCAGAGAGGTAGCCTGGAAACACACAGACATCACGTCGACTACGCACGCTGACGGATGGCCCTCTTAAACGAGAGGCCGTCTGCAGGCCGCAAACCAAGACCAGGCAGGCTGAGTCCCAGGCAGGCTGAAGTAACAACACAAAGTTGCTTTACTCGCCTTCATTGTAAACACTTGACTCCGATTGCCGCGTAAGCAAAACCTGGTCAGCTTGTTGTTTGTGCTCTGGACAGTTTACAACAGATGACGTCATGTGTCAGGATGGCTCTGGGTTAGTTATTATGGCCTACTGGTCTCTTGGCCCCTGTACTGGTGTCTGGGAGAATTAAATGATCTTGCATGGTCACGACACCACCGAGCTGCGTACTGTAACTGATCAGTCTGTCCCAATTTATATTTCTGAGAATCAAATAAGTCAACAATACAAATCTATTGCTGTTTAAAGCCCGTGTCAAATATCCTTTACAATGTGTCTCCATCTATTGGTTCAAGCTCACAGCAATGTGAGGCAGATTTAATGCGATATTCTACCGCCCCCTGGTGGCCTCCTCCAAGTAATTCAAGTTGAGCTGTACGTATCCTATTCATTCGACGTGCTGACGCATTATCATAGCAAGTTAATAATTTTGCTCACATATTAGACATTTTTTGAAACACAATTTATGTCATACTGTTTTAGTATATGTAGCATAGACTGCAAGTGTAGCAGAACTGTTTTATTTCATTTAGTAATCTACCACTAGAAGGCAGTGAAGGTTTACATACCCAAATATCTGCATATTGAGAACCGTACTTACTAACTCCCTTAATGCTCCATTAATAATCTAAACACGTGTATGTGAGGGTATGCTCTGCAGCATGCATGAAGTAATATTCCACTTCACAACACTTCCACTTGTGTGTGTGTGTGTGTGTGTGTGTGTGTGTGTGTGTGTCTTTGGCCCCTGTCCTATTCAGGCTGACTGGGCCCACTCTGCTAAGCTGTGTTATGATGCTACTTGATAGCTGAAGATGGTGGTAGTGATGATGATGTAGATTCTAGAAGCTATCGCCCCAGTGCAGCGTCAGCGCTTGTGACTTGGCACATTTCCCTCGGAGTTAGAGTAGACCGCATGAGCCCATGTGCTGGGATTAGGATCCCCACAATCCCTCCTGATCCACCAGCTCAAGACAGACAGACAGACAGAGACAGAGACACCTGGTCAGTACTGCCTTCACTAGTGTCTTCCCCTCCCGTGACAGCTCCTTCACTCCTTACTACTCAGTACTGACAGGGTTGCTCCCCAGGATCTTTCGTGACTTCCAAATGAAGAACACCGAGCAATGGAAAGTAACCGGTAGAGGTCTTGGCTCTTCTCTTTGTGGACCACTTTGTTGAAGATGAATATACGTCTGTCTATAAGTTGTGTCTCATCAGCACCACCACAGGACAGAGGATGATTCAGTAGGAGGAGGAGGGGGGTGGGGGGCAGCCCCCCAGACTCTAACCACAGGGGGAAAGTAAGTAGAATCACAGGACTGCTGGACCCATCATCAGGAACTGCTGGACTGATCATTGAATAGAGAGGGAAGGCTGCATAGCACACTAGGTCGGCTGGAATTACTATTTGAATTACTAATTACTATTATGTGCATTACAGAACAATGTACGTTGGGGTGCTTACATCATTGTGCCTACATTTAGCATATAGTTAAACTACAAATCTGCAAATAAACAGTTTGAACAGACAAATCATGCAAAACAATCTATTAATAAAATGCACAATGTATTTACACATGGTGTATAACATTCAGAATATATCTTCAGACAATACATGTTGCCTCTGCACGACACAATGGCTTATTGTTTGTGTTTACTCCAAGTAAATTGAGTGTTTACATCCTTATGCTCTGCAGGTCATAAGCAGTGTCCAGTGTCAACAAGTCAACAGCGTAACCAGACAGTAGCAGCACACACAGGGATTATAGCCCAGCCACACACACCAGGAGCCATGAGGTGAGTACAGTATGGGCATACTTTGTTGACGTTAATGATGCTAGTTTAGTTGTAAATGGTAAAAGGATTGCATTTCTATAGTGCTTTTATCCAAAGCACTTTGCAGTTGCCTCACATTCACCCATTCATACACCGACGGCGGTGCCAACCATGCAAGGTAACAACCAACACGTCAGGAGCAGTTAGGGTCAGGTGGCGTCTTGCTCAGGGACACCTCAACACTTAGCTAGGCGGAGGATGGGGATCAAACCAGCAACCTTCCTGTTGCCAGACAACCGCTCTTACCTCCTGAGCCACTGCCGGCCCCCTATGCTATAGGTACAAGCTAGATTGAGATGAGATGAGATTTAATGAGATGCAAGGCCGTCTTCCACTATACTGTTCCGTTATGTCTTGTCGCTACTCTTGCGGTACAACGAGAGCATAAACACGGAGATGGTGTGTGAATTCCTCCACAACCAAAATGGCTGAATCATGAATCGTGTGTTCATTGGGTAAAATGTTGAGCTCACCTCAATATGAAAACATTTACAGAGCAAAACATCGATGTTAGTCTGCTGGTCTATACTTTGACTCCAGTATTTTCCCACAGCACTTGATCAACATAACAGTATAATATCATCAAATATTTTAATCTACGTGTGTATACTTGAAAAAATACAAAAAAGTAAGGTCCTGATGTTCAGCCAATATAAAAACATGAACCAGACCATCAGATGGAATCAACCCCCTAATGAGTATCCCTCCGTGCTCCACCGCACTAACAGCAGTGGAGGAGTCAGGCAGGTAGTGTAGGATGGAGCTGTTCACCTCCGCTGGAGGCAGCGCTGTGTGTGTGCGTGGGTGTGTGTGTGTGGTGTGTCTGTGTGTGTGTGTGTGTGTGTCTGTGTGTGGTGTGTGTGTGTGTGTGTGTACCCGTGCGTGTGTTTGTGTGTAGCGGCCAGAACAAGTGCTCCCACTCACAGAGCAACAGAGCAGCCCAATCTCCACTTGACTCTCATATGAGGTAAGAAACTTTAGAAATACCACAACAAGGTCATACTGTATGTCATATTGTGTTTCTGGCGCCAATGTACTTCACAGTCGTACATAATGATGATATTTTGTGCTCAAATATTATAAGAAGACACAAAGCTTGGGTGATATAGTCTGGGTTTTTAGTTGTAATGCTCTTCTTTTTGATTCTAATATGGTTAATATGATGCAAAGTCAGGTTCTTGTCTGTAGGTGACCAGTCTAGTCGTGAGATTGGGGTTGTGTTGAACTGGAATTTGAAGCAAGAAGATTGTGAAGAATGTGTTGGGTTGAGAACACACCACACACACACACATGAATGAATGAATGTGGACCGCATACCAAGGTGTTTTCTGAAAGAGAAGAGAAAACTATAAAACACATGATTCTAAAGTAGCCCAGTAATGAGGCTTGACGATGTGAGAAAGGCCGGGACACCAGACCCCCCCCCCCCCCACCCCCCATTGACACCACTGGACTATTCACTTTACAGACCGCTTTTTGTTGTTGTTGTTGTTGTATCCAGCAGTGTAGACATCAGTAATGGCATCCTAATGCAAATATAAAGGTCTTTTTTTTCTTTCTTGTTCTTTTTCTTTAATTTGAAAAGGGTCTTTCATAAGCTGCTGCATAATGCAGATGGTTGTCATGACGACAGCCTCCCCTCAGTAGGGTGGTGGTGGTGGTGGGGGGGCGGGGGTGTGCAGGTTATGAAAAGTTTTGTGTTCTAGAAAAAATGAACTAATTAAATAAAAATACATTGCATACATATTTTAATAGATGTTCTTATAAAAAACAAAAACATAACAAAAAAAAACCTATAGGACCTGTTAAAATATTAACTCAATGCATGCAAAGGCGACATGAATAACTGAAAGACTTCTTCTCAACATTATCCTTGCAATATACCATGCTACATTACCTTTCATCATTATGTGCCACACATTCTTAATATTCTTTATATCATGTGCAATACTTCCTCTTACCATCTTACCATTTTTTGATGACTCAATATCTTATCTTACCGATATTTTTATACTTCTCCTAGACTCACTGTAAATGTGTAAATCTGTTATATTATTTTTGTACTATTCTACTGTTTATTTCTCTATTGTTTTATTCTATTGCTCTGCAACCTGGCACAAGAATCTCCTTCAAGATCAATAAAGTTATATCTTATCTTATCTTATCTTATGTTATAAAATGCTATGTTTTAATAAATGCATTGGTACAAAAGTCTATTTTTGCACACCAATTGCAATATTAATGCGTGGCCGGGCGTAGTGGAAGCGATGGGAAGCATGAAGCATCATCAGCCGCCTCCCCATCGTCCCTCTGACGGGTGATGGAGGAGACGCCGCTGCTCTGGACCAGTCCAGTATCATCATCCTGCTGCACTTTAGTTCTTAATAATACCGGACGAGTGGACTTAGTAACTCAACCACTACTATACTACTAGTCAGGAACCAGAAGCTGTCACCAAAAAGTGAGTGAGTACCCCTGTGGCTGTGGTGGAAACTCATTTTCTTCGTGCAAAATGAGTGAATTCGTAACATTAGTGGCGAGTTGTCGCGCGATTCTGCCGCTGCCGCCGTGTCGGAGTTATCGCGATAGTTCGCTTTTTCTAACGCCGTAAAATGCATTGCAGGAGCGTAATAGACATTGTGCATTACATTAATACACATTTGGCATTCATATAAATGAATCAATCTTGATTATTTTTTGGTTAACTTGTAACTTTGTTGATATAAGAAAGCACATGTAGAAATAGTAATACTAATAAGCGACGTTAAGCTTCACATATCAACTCCCAACCAACAACAGCTAAAAACAGATAATGTATGTTTTATTCTCATCATAGGCTATTTTACAATAATGCAGCTCATGTCATGGTGTCTGCTTTCTTTTAGTTTTGTTTATTAGTCTGTTATCTGTGAGTGAACTGATAAACTATAAACAATATAGATAGAGAGTAATCTTTGTCTGACTAACAGGCCCACTTGTAAACATTTTGCCTAACATCGCATTTTGTTTTCAATTCAGTTGATATACATTATAGGCCTGTCCTTCAAGTATGGTATAACACATTTATCACAGTTATCTACAGTATAGACTTCAACAGGTACAGGACAGTAATAGACCTCAACAGTATAGTACCAGTTATGGACTCAAACAGTACAGTACAGGTATAGACTCAACAGTACAAGTAAGTATGGACTCAACAGTAATGTACCAGTATGGACTTCCAACAGGTACAGTACAGTTATAGCTCAACAGTACAGTACGAGTTATGGACTCAACAGTACAGTACAGTTTAGGACTCAACAGTTATAGTACAGTACAGTATGGACTCAACAGTATAGTACAGTATAGTATGGACTCAACAGTACAGTACAGTAATGGACCTCAACAGTTATGAGGTACGTATGGACTCAACAGTTATAGCTAAACAGTACAGTATTGGACTCAACAGTACCAGTACAGTTGGACCTCAACAGAGTATAGTACAGCAATGGATCAACAGTACAGTACAGGGCAGTGGATCAAACAGTTATAGTACAGTACAGTATGGACCTCAACAGCTACAGTACAGTATGACAAAGTACATACAGTATAGACTCAACAGTACAGTACAGTATAGACTCAACAGTACAGTACAGTATGGACTCAACAGACTAGACTCAACAGTATAGTACAGTTAAGACTCAACAGTACAGTAACCAGTATGGACTCAACAGTATAGTACAGTATGGACTCAACAGTATAGTACAGTACAGTATGGACTCAACAGTACAGTACAGTATAGACTCAACAGTACAGTACAGTATGGACTCAACAGTATAGTACAGTATGGACTCAACAGTATAGTACAGTATAGACTCAACAGTACATTACAGTATGGACTCAACAGTATAGTACAGTACAGTATGGACTCAACAGTACAGTACAGTATGGACTCAACAGTACATTACAGCATGGACTCAACAGTACAGTACAGTTATGGACTCAACAGTACATTACAGTATGGACTCAACAGTACATTACAGTATGGACTCAACAGTACATTACAGCATGGACTCAACAGTACAGTACATTATGGACCTCAACAGTACAGTACAGTATGGACTCAACAGTACTTAACATTTTTAAACAAGTCATCATCTTTTCCTCTGCCACCCTGTTTTGTGGCCCTGAAGCCTGAAGCCTGCAGCAGCAGCAGCATTGCAGTGCACAGCGCCTGTAGCATGCCCACACCACTGCAGTATACATTTCTGCAGTAGTCCTGTGCGGTGTCTACAATCGACTGTAACTGATGTGCCTGTAGCTATAACACAAAGTATATAGCTAGTATAATCAAGCCATATTCTAGTTTATCTTTGGCTGATACCTCGGTTGGTCACAGCACAGACGGTGTTTTAGATGGAAGCTTTGATTTATCACACGATATTGCCAACTTCATCAATCGATACGATCAATCAATATACTTTTATTCCCCAAGTGATATTGACCCATGTATCCTATATGCTCTCATGTCATTTTGACATTGGATATACAGTATTCAATCTAATCCATTAATGATATTGATAAATTCCGCCCCGGCATATAAGTTTGATGGATTTTAGCCCAAGCATAGCATTCATTCATGGAGAGGCCAATGTAAGTTCTTTTCATCAAGATACTATGGTTGTGTTTGTGCTCTGGTCTGCATGGCGTGGGCCACCAGGCTCAGGGTTGTTGCTGGCAGTGGGTGAGAGGGGGGGGTTGGAGGAACATCCCGAAATGATGGTTTACATACAAAAAGGTGTGTTTTATCTTTTGGCCAGCAGGGGGAATCAGTAACTGGATGGAAATATACACGCCATATGTGACCTGTTACATTTTAGACTGACAACTGATTTATACAACGAGTTTTGTGACATGAGGCAAGTCTCTGGTTTGGTTGACTGATCTTTTATAATGTGGTTATATTACTGTGGAATGTAGAATGTTTGAATTGGATATCGGTAGAGGAAGACGCTGTTTCTGACTGATCAATACATAACAATTGCCCTAAGTCATATTATTGATCATTTACTGATCAATGTATTACACTGATCGTCATGCTCAGTTAATTCTGAAACCAAAAAGAGGGTCACATGATCAACGTCAAGCTATTCATGTCACTCACAGGCTGGCCTGCCACCGCCAGCCTGGGACAGAGATTAGCGTTTCCATGACAACCACCATGATAACCACTGTAGCTATCATGTTAAATGTGTGCACTTTTGTGTGTGTGTGTGTGTGTGTGTGTGTGTACACGTGTGTGTGGTGTGTGTGTGTGTGTGTGTGTGTGTGTGTGTGTCTTGGCATTGACGCCTGTCTTTAAGGTACACAGAGAGGCAATATGCTAAAGTGGTGAAACAAAAGATATACACACACACACACACACACACACACACACACACCTGTTCAGCCCCCTCTTTATGTTAACCTGGGGAATTACAAGAAGACAATAGACCTGATCATGCCCTGTAAGCTGTCTCTTCTTCTGCTGAGGGAGGATGGATGGGAAGCAGGAGTATTCCTCTGTCCCAGTAGAGAAATACTCCTGAGTCGGTTATAATCCGGTTAAAGGGGCGAGGCCTGGTTGGCCGTGGGCAGAATGGACACATGCATTTGGGCTAATTGCTACAGATACTATTTGGGGGCCTGCAAATATGATTAAAATCTCGGGGAGGAGAGGAGGCGAGGGGAATCATTCACAATAGACTGGACAGTTTGGGGGTAAATCTTTATATACGCCCAAACTGTCCAGTCTATATAGACATGCTACAGACACTCCTACCAGCCCTATAGTGCATGCTCTGATTCCCCCCATCCTGTGTGTGTGTGTGTGTGTGTGTGTGTGTGTGTGTGTGTGTGTGTGTGTGTGTGTGTGTGTGTGTGTGTGCTAGAATGAGGCGTGGTCGGAGATGGTTTGCTTTCCATTACTCTGGAGGCTGTGGATCTGTGGGGGCGTGGCAGGTCATGGAGGGGGTCATTCCCCTGTGTCACTCCTGCCCCTGGCCCCGCCCCTCCCCCTCCTCCCGCTCTGTCTCTGGAGTCTCTGGTGGTCTGTACTCAGCTCTGCTTGCATCATCACCGGCTTACGTCTCTCTAACACAAGCGTGCTTGCTGGTGTCACAGTGCCACGGGCAAAGTTTGAACCAGAGATAAGCGTGCATTTTTGTTAATAGTTAAGAGTTGACCTTCCAGCTGCAATATAGTTACGTCTACTTTTTATAGATTTGTGTGTTGTGTTTCTTACTATGGAGACTGTTGTTAAATAGAATGCAGTGAAAGCTCAACTTTCCCGTCAGAGAGTCCGTGTTTGTTTTAAAAACCTGATCCTCGTGCTGATGAACATCTTATGGGAACCAGATTTCTGGCTCTGGATGCTGGACTCTCCCTCATTCTCCCCCCCCCCCCCCCACTCTCCTCAGCAATGACATCATTTCTTTTGAATGAAAGGTCCCCTTACTGCGGTTGGGACGGACGGTTGGCAGCCTGTAATTATGTCTGAATGGGCAATCATGGACACGCGCTGTGCATGTGATTTACAGTGCTCTCCATTTAACCGTCAGCATGCCTCACTTGGCAATCTGTTATCCTCTTGAAATGGCCAATTATCATGATTTCAAAAGCACACATTTACATGCTGCAAGCGATTAATTTAACTCTTCCATTGACTTTGAGCAGACTACAAACCACGGGTGAAAAGGCTCCAAGCCAGTGCAGGGCACACTGTGCCAGCTAAAGTCAGCACCAGGGCACTGTTGGCATTTCCCCCGTCTGTACCCCCTCGCTCCGCCTCCTGCTAATATCTCTCTTCCTCCAGCTCCCCTTATCTCTTTCTGCTGCTCTGTGCTGGCCACGCCCACAAGGCCCTGAGGCCTTCTCGGGGGGGTGGGGTTAAAGACTACAAACACAGAGAGGGAACCACGTTGGCTCCGCCCCCCATTATTCTGTGATTGGCTAGAGCCTTTCCCTCTGCCATTAAGCACCCTCCCCCCCATGCCTCTGCTTGCTTGCTCCCAATGCATCTCTCTCTCTCTCTCTCTCTCTCTCTCTCTCTCTCTCTCTCTCTCTCTCTCTCAAAAACACACACACACCCCCACTCACACTCACACACAGCCAGTCTTCTGACACCAGGACAGACACAAACACACAGCGTCAGAGATGGTGTGACAGAAGGATTAGTGACAGGGTGCATTGTTGTTGTTGTTGTTGCTGTTGATTTTACCAGAGCTTGAAGGGTGGAGCAGCCATGGAGTTGAAGTAAGTGTAATCTTTGTTATTTTTTTTAAATGTCTGTGCATGTGTGTGTGACTGTGTGTACAGTATATTTGTGTGTGTGTGTGTGTGTGTGTGTGTTTGTATTTGCACACTACTGTGTGTTTTTGTGTGTACACCTGTGCAGGCATGTGTAATAGTTTTTTATGAGAGTACATAATATTATATATTGCAGAAACACTGGTTTTACTTCATACTGTACATACCTAAACACTGCATCACAGCAGCAGGTGCATGCAGTAACCACCCTGACTCTGACAGGACCTTCCTCTCTGGACTCATCACATATCCCAGCTGAACATTGGAACATTGGTGTTATTTCATGTTTCCTGTGCTTCTAGAACCTTCTCCTGCTCACTGGCCATACAGGTCATTATGGGGACCATAAATCTTGGTAATAGTGGAGTGCTGTCTGAGGTTCATCATAGGATTGCAGATTTCAGTTTACATTGCATTTTCATGACATGGATTAATGTATATACTGCTGTAACGTGGATCCTTCTTACATTAGTATCCTTATGAGAAATGACACTCAACGCTCATACGTCACTGTGGACGGCTTTGTTTCACTTTTGGTTTCTTCCCCACGATCCCTAATCCAAATAATGTAGTTACAGCAGTATTATATTATACATATATATATATATATGTATAAATATGTCTACATTGGAAGAAGTGGATGCTTGACTTCCACATTAAAGTCCACATTAATGGTTAACTTTCACTGGATTCTGCTGCCACAGTTGTACAGAATGAACACTTCCTAACAGACGTGCACATGAAGCATGTATTGTAGACGATGTTGAGGTCTGGTGTAAGCGTGTGCAAACAGAATCTACTCCACATTACAGACACACATACAGCATGGCTTTGGTCCTCTCTCGCTGACACAGTTATGAACCCAGTGTGAAGAGGCCCTTACTGGTACTTTGGGTAAAAGTGTCCGCTAAATAGCAAATATTCACAGTGACAAAGCCTATGGTGGACATGGCTACATTGCCAACAACAGCTGCATGTATTGAAACTACACATTTTAAAAATGAAACAAAAAAACCCCATTGCATTACACTCTTGTTTACTTTTCAAATGTGTTTGTGTGAGAGAGAGAGAGAGAGAGAGAGAGAGAGAGAGAGAGAGAGAGAGAGAGAGAGAGAGAGTGTGTGTGTGTGTGTGTGTTTGTGGCGGGGAGGGGGGGGGGGGGGGTTTCTGGCCCCTTTGCCTGCATCATCATTTGCCAGGATGACATGACATTTTGTGTTAAAGTACAGTGTGTGTTCGAGAGAGAAAGAGAGCGAGAGAGAGAGAGAGAGAGAGAGAGAGAGAGAGAGAGAGAGAGAGAGAATAGCTGATGCCAGTACTCTAGAAAGCGCTGAGAGGTAGAGAGTAGAGGGCGGCCGTGTATTGATATCTGTCCACCACACCACTATGCCAACGTAAACACTACACCCCACACACACACACACACACGCACACAGACGCACACCACACACACACACACACACGCACAACACACACAACACACTTCTTCACTTCAGCCTGGTGAGTACAAACAAGTTATCGTCACTCCAATAAAACAAACAAAAACAAACAAACGCTGAAGTAATGTAGAGTCAGAGCACCGTGACCCCCGACCCCCGAGTGTGTCAGTTATAGCTGTTCATTTGAGCATCACGTCAGAATGGTTCTTTTATGTCGACCGCCGCCGTGGCCCTCTGGTGGACACAGACCTTCACTTACTGTACACATACAGTACTGTTCAGAGAGTCTGTCTCTTACTTTGTGTTGTAGTTCTATAGGCCTTTCACATCGGGTACATTGATAACGCCAGTGTGTTCTAGCCGGCCGTGGATAGCACATAACACTTTTTGAGGTGGTCTGCTGCTGTGCTATGTCAAGCTAACTGGTAAAGTTTTTTTTAGATTTAGTGTGGTTTTTCACTTCCAAATATACTGTTTGGGTTTGGCCGGCAAGTATTCATTTGGTTTTGTCGTATTTTCCCCGGAGGAAAGATCACCACACTAAACTACGCTAACTATTGTACAAGATTTGGCGACGCATTATGTCCTCAAATAGAACAAATATCAGAAATATTTGCTCAATATTTGGCGATTTTCCTCTCTTCTGCCACTATGTTTACAGTGGCCCGGTAAGAGAGAGAGTCTTCGTCACCCCCCTTCCTCCTCCTCTCGAGTAGAAAGCGCTCATTGAGGCCTGATGAGATCATTGGAACAGCCTTTGAGTTGCCAAGGACGACCACACAGATGGAACCGGGATGTTAAAATATGTGCATATGCATGAACTGTTCCTTTTAGTAGTCTGTCTGTGATTATAAATAACGACATTGGCATTCAATCACAGCCAAAAGCATAACAGATAAAACTATACATGTTATCGAAGAACAGTTACACCTTTTAAGACCCTCCGTTTGTATTCAATGCTTCATGTGTACAGCAGGAGGATTCAGAAATCAGTTGATTTAGATTCACAGATCCTCCACTGTCCAGTCTTCCCCATGTACTGTCCTCTCTCCCAGGGTGTCATCTCATTAGCCCCTGGGTGTGTAGTGTACTGTCGTGTACACTGGTGTGCTCTGTTTTCATGGACACAATAAGGAGGCACTCAAGTGGAACGGGTCCATTGAGAACATTTAAGTTTAGCGTTTCACTTTTAGCGTCTAAAAATAAAGAAGGAAGGTGTCCGTATTGATTTGAGCGAGAGAAAGTGGCGGACCATTTAGCTGAGCTCAATATGGGGGAAAATTCAGACACACACACCTAGTCCAGGAAGCCCTGGAGTTGAGTCTTCCATTCAGACTCTCCATTTTGTATCCCAAAACAATAGATTGAGGTCTTTTGCCCTGTTCAAAATTGAGATATTCATATATACTGTACATACTGTCTATATTAAGCAAACATCTAAAAACTCGACCAACCTCATCTTTCGTCATGCCCTCCAACAGCATCCACCAGGCCATGCCAAATCAGCACCCAGACACACATCATGCCGTCTGTGGTCATGTGTCACACCGAGCTCTGCTAATCTGTCCGACTCACTAGAGACTGTCAGAGTCTGTCAGAGCTCTGGCGACACCGCCGGCTGGTGGAGGGATTATGGGAAGGTCAACTAGACACGCTGGGGTTACTGTAGAGACGTGTTATTGGGCGGATTGCGTGCACATCGGTGCATTTTTGCATGGACAGAATAAGCATCGTTGATTCTTGTAGATGCAAACTCTTGTTTTGCTCGCTCGCTCTCTCTCTCTCTCCCACCCTGTCTCTCTCCCTGTCGGTCTCCCTTTCTCTCTCGCACTACCTTTTTCTTTTTTTCTCTGTCCAATGACTCAGCAGCCCCACACAGAGTGCACTGGCAGGAGAGAGCGGGAGGGGGAGAGAGAGGAGGAGAGAGATGGAGAGAGAGAGAGGGAGGGGAGAGAGGAGGAGAGAGAGGGAGAGGGAGAGAGGGAGAGAAGAGAGGAGGAGAGAGATGGAGAGAGAGGGAGAGAGAGTGAGATAGATAGAGAGAGAGGGAGGAGGAGAGAGATGGAGTGAGAGGAAGAGAGAGAGAGAGAGTGAGTGAGGCGGAGGGAGAAGGGGGGAGAGAGGGAGAGAGATTGCAAGTAAGAGAGAGACAGAGACTTTGTGTTTTGACTTCATCCCCATTGGCTGCATGGGGGATCCATGACGACCACATTGCTTCCTGTTTGTGGCATCACCTCGCATCCACCAATAACTCTTTTCATACTCACAGGCTGCCACACACACTCAGACAGTACTGCAGTGAGCAAACACTCTTACTCCAGAGGGAGAGAGCGAGAGCGAGAGAGAGAGAGAGAGAGAGAGAGAGAGAGAGAGAGCGAGAGAGAGAGAGAAAGAGAGAGAGAGTTTCAAGGAAAGGAGACATGGAAAAGCAAAAGGAGGGAGGAGGGGAGGGACCAAGGTGGTGATGTGATGGCAGCCGATTGGCCGAGGTTTTGATCCAGTCAAATCATCCTCCGTCTGTACTTTTCCTAGCACACACACACACACACACACACCCCCCACACACACACACGCACACACACACACACACACACACACACGCACACACACAAACTCTCCTTCCCTCCGTGGAGTCTTAGTCTTACTGGAGTTAGTGGAGAGCATCGTGCAGCCGGTGCCTCTGTCTCTGTGACTCCATGAGCGACGGATGCGGGAGGGAGCTGTCGTTGCAAGGTACGGTGCGGTCCGCTTCACCACTCACTAGGTACTCGGGTGGTCTAATGGTTCACTTGTTTACAGGCTCAGTGTGACTCAGTACTGTGATGCCGTGGGCAGGATGACGCCTGTTACTTGACACTCCCTGACACACACACACACACACCACAGTGCTAGATGCTGCCACCACTTGCTTTGTGCTTGTGTGTCATGGGCTGTGGGCTCGGTCATGTGTAGTGAGGATGTTGACAGGCAGTAGATTGATGCTTTTCTGTCCTTCAAGTGTCATCAAAATGCACGACAGCTTCGGTGTGATTGTGGTTTTATCACTTTGTCATGTTTGTCGTGATAATAGTCATCGTCGTAGTGATAATATGATTTATTTGGAGTGTTTGTGGCTGAGCCCAGGAATTGCTCAGTGATTCCCCCGAGCGGGAGTGCATACTGCGTAGTGCGTCCCGGTCTAGCGGCGCAGCGTGATTGCTGGAGCTCAGCCAGTAGCACCGATCTGGTTACGTAAGAGAGGAGAGAGAGAGTCTGTGACTGGTGGTAGTGGTGCGTCCTCCTCGCCCGCTACTGGGACAGGGCATCTGTTGTTGTGCTGCTGTGGCTGACAGGGAGGATGTGCCACTCTGTACAATCAATGTTTGAAATCCCCCTGCCGATTCCTAAGAGCTTACTGGTCATCTGGCGGATGGGGGGGCTGTGAACTTATTGATGCTATTATGACGTGTGTGTGTGTGTGTGTGTGTGTGTGTGTGTGTGTGTGTGTCTGCGCTCTTGCCTTTGTACAGTTTATGTCACATGATTGGTGGTTTGGTGTTTTACTCATGTTTGGGGTTTAATGTTTGACCTGCACCTGACACAGCTGTTTAGGTCGGGATGACATGTAGCTAACTTTACAGTCATGTTTTAATTAGATAATAATTGATCCAAAATCAAGTTGGCTTCAGTCCTCATCACACTTCGCCTCAATTAGCGCAAGTAGAGAAAGAAAGAAACACAGCTGTTTAGGCAATGATGACGCATAGCAAACTTTGATTTCCAATCATGTTTTGATTTGATAACAATTGATCCAAAATCAAGTTAGCTTCAGTCCTCAAACTTTACCTAAATTATTGCAGGTAGAGAAATAAAGAAACAAACAAACAAAGAAACAAAGAAAGAAAGGAAGGGAGGAAGAAATAAAGAAAGTAAATAAAGAAAGAACATAATCAGGGAAGAAAGGCATCTTGTCTATAAAGGGTGCAACACAGAGCAGTGAAAGGACTGTTTCCTGGGTATTGTTCTCTGTGGTTAAAGGCGTGGAGGTGGCCTTCCTCCTCCCGCCAGAACATGAACAGAACGTCGACACACTTTGCGTTCCCGTTGGCCCAGTGCTGTCCTCATCTCCGCTCCACTATTTTAAGACGTGTTTGACCCATGCACGGGTGCATTGTTATATCGAGCTGAAACAAAGTCGCCACGGACACGGAGTCAAGACCGCGAGACACGCAAAATGCATTGAAAAGCCATCGAATCAACCAGAAAAGTGACAGATACTTTGTGAAATCAGGCCGTCCACAAACGGGTCTTAAGTTCTCCAAGACCACTTCATTTGTGCGGTATTTAGTGGTGATTTCACATTCATATCGCGCTCCCATATCCTTATCGATCTGCGGAAACGTCATGGATTTCGTTTTAAAGTAGACGTATGGGACCTGAATGAATGGTGTGTGTGTGTGATGCTCGAGACACTGGCCTGAGAAACAACATGTGGCAGCAGGAGGCTTTCACGTCGCCGTTAAATATGAATGGCTGTGAGTGCTCTGTTGTTGTGTGTGTGTGTGCGTAGGACGACCTCTCTCACGGATCACTCGCAACGTCTTTGCATGTGTAGCACTTCTGCCTGCACGTGAAAAAAAAAAACACCCAGCCTTCGTAACTGCCTTCTCCCGGTCTCCAAGGTCGTAGGCATCGCCAAACAAACAAACCTCCGCACCATAACAACCACCACCACCAGCACCAACACCAGCACCACCACCACCACCACCACAATCAAGCTAATCTGGTTAACAACAAAGCAGCCTGTACTAAAGATTAGAACTCCTGTCTGGAATGGGATAAAACTCTGGTAAAAGCCTAACCCTAAAAGCATGGTATTGTCGTAGGATATTCATTTATCAATATCCTACGAATTATAAAGTTCACGTTCAAGGGAACATCTGGCTCATCCAGATTGGATTCTAGTTTTTAGCAGATTGCATTGTGTTCGTCTGAGCCTTAATCCGCGCTCTGTTCCAACACATAGAGTTGGGCTCAGGGTCTCTTCATCATATGTTTACATGGTCCAGGCTGTACATGGACTTGGCTTCTAGGTTAAAGAGATCAAGATGTCCTTCTGGTCCTTGTTTCTATTTGCGCGTCTGAAGTGTTTCCTGCGTACATATGACACACAGGAAGACGCAGGCTATCTTCCAGAACAAACGGCATAACAGGATGCCTGCTACAGCACATACAGTGGCTCGAGTCCAGCGCCTTGCAAACGCCGTAACCATGACACCGCTTGAATAACGTCCCGGCGTTTCTCCTTATCCTTGCAGGGTGCCGGCGGGCCAGAGGACGGAGCAGCAGCCGCATGCCAGGGCATTAGGATGGCCAGCGACGGCTCCGCTATTCCCAGCCCTGTGGTGCGCCAGATCGACAAGCAGTTCCTGATCTGCAGCATATGTCTGGACCGCTACGAGAACCCCAAGGTCCTGCCCTGCCTGCACACCTTCTGTGAGAGGTAGGGTCTTCCTGGTGGTGTATAGCCTTCTCGAGGTCTACTGTGTAATGTGTTTATATATATATATATATATAGGCTGGATTAGACTATACTCTAGTGCAGGGGCTTTCCTGCCAACAAATGGAGGTCAGGATGCTGTGGCAATTGTTATTATCTTGTAAATAAAGAAAGAGATAATAACAATGTCTATATATTGCAATATTTCTGTATTGATCATCAATGCAGTATACCCATTTTCAAGGATACTAATGATCGAGTACAATTAATACGTAAATACTGCAATTTTCAACCAGCACTTCATTGCCAATGGTTTAAATGAGATGGGTATCTATAAACGTACAAAACAGGCATTTTCCACGATACATTTGTTTTACGAGAATGGGGCAGCTGCATCTCAATGAAGCCCAGATTGATAACTTCACTTCCAAGTTCAACAGAGATCGCACGACTCTCCACAGAGACTATATTGACCCCTAGTGGTCATATCTAATCACCCGGCGCACATTAATGCAGACTGTAAATATGTCACTTGAGGTCGTGGGGCTATGGCAATATGCTGTATATCAAAATAATTGCAAACACTATTGTAAACAGCTGAAGACCGCCAAATCTCTCTGTGCTCTGCAACGGCTTCATAAAAGACATGATGCTGATAGATCTATTCTTATCTTTATGTACCACAGTGATATATTGCCGTCTCCTTCAACAAATGTACTCTTTGTAAGTCGCTTTGGATAAAAGCGTCTGCCAAAAAATGTAAATGTGCCTGGTTCATCAGTGCATCCATCCGTCTATATCGCTGAAACACATTTTTTTACAAAATATATCTTACCTACATTGTTTTTCCTTTAGGCGTATGCACTGTGCATTTATTATTCTATTGTTTTTATTCTGATGTTGGTATTTTTGAGCAACCTCTGGCACAACAATTTCCTTTGGGATGAATAAAGTTCTATCTTATCTTATCTTAAAACATGTTACGAGCAGCATACTCACCTCAGCATACTCCCAGAAGTTCCTGTTGTGTTTGAGTATTTGTTGTTTGTTGTTGAGAGACCTTGTCGTATGTGAGGATGGAATTTTCAACCGTTGCCGCCATGGCAACGCAATGTTTCATCCCCGAGTCGTGGTGGTTTTTCATGGCTACGTCCCGGTCTGCAGCGTAAAAGCAGCAGCACACAGAAACAACAACCTACAAACACCATCATATGATAATCCTCTCCCCCGCGCCCCCCGGTCTCCCCTGCTCCCCTTCCTACTCCTCCCCCCTCCCCTCCCTCCCCCTTCCTACCCTCCCTCCTACTCCTACTCCTCCCCCCTCCCTCCCTCCCTCCTACTCCTCCCCCTCCCTCCTCCCTCCTGCTCCCCCCAGGTGTCTGCAGAACTACATCCCGGCCCACAGCCTGACTCTGTCCTGCCCTGTGTGCCGGCAGACGTCCATCCTGCCGGAGCAGGGCGTGGCGGCGCTGCAGGGAAACTTCTTCATCACCAACCTGATGGACGTGCTGCAGCGGCCCCGGGACCCCTGCGGCCCCCAGGCCCCCGCCGCCGCCCTGCACCCCCTCGCCGCCGCCGCCGCCGCCGCCGGGGAGGGAGGGGGAGGGGTCCCCGTGCAGCTGCTCTCCTGCCCCAACCACGGAGGGAACGTATGGAGACACACACTCTCTCTCCCTCTCGCTCTCTCTCTCTCTCTCCCTCCCTCTCTCACTCTGTCTCTCCCTCTCTCTCGGGACAGTCTTTTTTTCTCCTTGTTGTTTTTCTCTGACTCTGGATGTGTGTGTATCTCTCACTCTCTCACTCCCTCGATCTCTCTCTCTCTCTCTCTCTCTCTCTCTCTCTCTCTCTCTCTCTCTCTCTCTCTCTCTCTCTCTCTCTCGCTCTGTCTCCCTCTCTCGCTCTGTCTTTTTTTCTCCTTGTTGTTTGTCTCTGACTCTGGATGTTTGTGTATCTCTCACTCTCTCACTCCCTCGATCTCTCTCTCTCTCTCTCGCTCTCTCTCTCCCTCTCACTCACTCTCTCGCTCTCTCTCACTCCCTCTCTCGCTCTGTCTCCCTCTCTCGCTCTGTCTCTTTTTCTCCTTGTTGTTTGTCTCTGACTCTGGATATTTGTGCGGATATATCTCTCTCGCTCTTGTCTCTTTCTTGTTTGTCTCTGGATGTGTGTGTGTATCTCTCTCTCTCCATCTCTCTCTCGCCCTCTCCATCTCTCTTTCCATCTCTCTCCCTCTCTCTCCCTCTCCATCTCTCTCTCCACCTCTCTCTCCCTCTCCCTCTCCATCTCTCTTTCTGTCTCTTTCTAGCTGACAGTCTACTTGTATCTTTATCAACTCATTCTGACAGAAGTCAGTTTGATGTGACATTCGAACATTCATCAAAGTGTACTCTGCTTCCAAATCTGATCTGTCTGCAGTTTAACACACACACACACACACACACATGCACCACAACACATCCAAACACAGAGAGAGACACAGAGAGAGGGAGAGAGAGAGAGAGAGAGAGAGAAAAAGCTCCTGTCTCGCTCTCTCCTTCTCTCAAGGAGTGACCCCTGACCCCTGACCCCTGCTCTCCTCCAGATGATGGAGTTCTACTGCCCGTCGTGCGAGACGGCCATGTGTGAGGAGTGCACGGGCGGGGAGCACGCCGACCACCCCACGGTGCCGCTGAAGGACGTGGTGGAGCAGCACAAGGCCTCGCTGCAGGACCAGATGGACGCCGTCAGGAAGAGGTGGGGCCACGCCTCCACGCCGCTGTGCCGTCCAGCTTAGGGTCTGGCTTAGGGTCTAGTCTAGTCTAGTCTCAAGATTAGTCACAACAGTTGCTATAATCAGGTTAGGAGGGAAGTGCTGGCTTTAATACACCATCCATCCAGAATTCTGAATTCTGATTTCTAATTTCTGAATTCTGATTTTGGATTTCTTTCTTTCTTTCTTCTTTATTATTCACTATTTCATCATTATCCGCCTCTGTCCTGATGTGTGCTGCTGTTACACACCTGCCTTACTCCTCGGGGATAAATATATCTCCTTATTGAGATGACTCAGAGCATTGTTGCATATTCTTGAAAAGAAAACTCATGTGATCTACGATGACGTTAATGTGAATATAATTCCACAATTCCCCCTTCTGTCTATTTATGGGCACATGCTTCTCGCTCTCTCATTCTCCCTCCTTCATATTTCTCTCTCTCTCCTTCGCTGTCTACTTCGCTCTCTCTCCTCTCTCCTCTCTCACTCTCTCTCTCTCTCCTTCACTCTCTCTCTCCCCCCCCCCGCATCCCAGGCTGCCAGACATCGACTCGGCCCTGCTGATGCTGTCCGAGATCCTGCAGAAGCTGGCCAATCAGAAGAGCTCCATCGAGGACGACATCCACAGCACCTTCGACGACCTGCAGAAGACCCTCAACGTGCGAAAGAGCGTCCTCCTCATGGAGCTGGAGGTGAACTTCGGTCTGAAGCAGAAGGTGAGAGACGTGAGGCCCCTTGTACCCGGAGATCCCGGCGTACCGTCACCAAACAAAGAGCCTTTTGCCTTTTTACGCAGAACCCAAAAAAGCCAGCATCTAGCGTGCCGTAACAACGCATCGGGGAGCCACATCGCCGTCTCAACAATAATGGCGGTGTGTTTTTGCTCGCCGTTCACATTTATATTACATTAATCGTATGCAACACGTTGACGCGGCGCAAGCTACGATGGCGGATTTGTGCGAGCAATTCGTGTTGATGCATCATCAGAAAAAACGTGGGAGGAGAAATGATCGAAAGAGATTAAATAGTACACATAGCACGACGTCATCAAACCATTGACGCCACACCCCAGTACCCGGCATGCTGGCTTTACCCCTTTTATACAAAGACATCAATCCGGCTTTGTTACGATCTCCGAAGCCTGGCATGAAGGCAGAATGAGAATGTACCCTTATTCTACGTCTCTATCTTATACACACATCGAAAAGTAATGCAATGAGCGTTCACACCATCACAGGAGGAACCTCTCTCGTCATGTGTAATAATAACAATAATTACCAGCATGGTTATTATTGTTATTATTATTATCAACTTCCTTAATCACCTGCCTCGGTATTCACTGTCAAGTATGTTCGGATCAAGGCGTCTTCCAGAACAAAGAATGACTCGTGACTGAATGAGTCGTAAACAGTAATTAGACACAGACCACACTCATGACAACTCATCTTCATAGTGCTTCATCACACCTATTACATTATAAAGTGAACAGAATACTCTAGTAGAATGAGAAATCAGCTCTAGAATTGGAGCTCTCACGGACGTCACGGATCGAGTGGTTTTTGCTTTGGTTTACACTAAGAAGTTGCAGCAGACCCTGAGCTAGATTGCCTGATACCGGGAGTAAATAAATCATGAATCTGGGAGGGGCTAGAGGAGGAGGAGGAGGAGGAGGAGGAGGAGGAGGAAGAGGGGGTGGCGGTGGCGGTGGGAGCAGACTGACAGACAGGAAGCTTAGTGCAGAGAACCAATCTCTCAGCCCCTCGCATCGGGAACACACTACAGCCCCCCCCCCTTCCCGGGAGAGACCTCATGATCACATGGTCTGCTAATGATTTACCCTTCACTGGCCTAGACTGCACTCAGTCACACACACACACACACACACACACACACACACACACACCACACACACACACACAACACACACACACACACACACTCTCTCTCGCTGTCTGTGGACTCCAAAGGGAGGCTGCTTCTTCTGAGGGAGTCGTCTCGGGCTTATCTGTACGATTATCATCATCATCGTCATCAACATCATTATCTTCCTCTTCCTCTGGATGGAGTTTGTGGGCGTGTCTGTGGTGCAGTGGGAAAGGAGGAGGGAGGAGCCAGAAGCGGGAAGATAGTATGCATTTGTGTTATGCATCTAGATAATCAGGTTTCTGCTCGGATCCTGTGGGTGTGTCATCATGCACGGGGAGGCTACTAGATTTGTTTCACAGTAGCTGCTGCTGCTGGAGCTACTTGCTTCTACTCTCCTCCTCGTCCTCCATTCAGGACACCGGCCCAACTGTACACACAGCCCGGGGGTCTCTCTCTGTCTCTCTCTCAGCTCCACTCAGGTTTGACCTTTTTTTTCTCATTATCAGCAAGCAGGCGCTACAGTCAGTCCAGTCCAGTCCAGTCCAGTCGTTAGCGGAGGTGCACACGTGGATGTGAAAACGTATGTTAGAGAAGTGAGATTTTTAGACGCCATCACTGAAGAATGGCTTCTCTGGTGCTCATGGACGAGAAAGAAGAGGAATATGACAGGGAGATGCAGGTGAGTCCGTGTTGTTGTGATGGTGATGGTGATGAAGACGATGATGTCATGGGGGAGCCGGGGGGCGCGGTGATGGTGTTTCCCTTAGCCTTGCGGCGGCGGCGGCGGCGTCACGCTGTTGCTCGGGAGCGGAAGCATGACGTTCTTCCGACTTGGAGTTGAATGCAAATATTGAATGATTGTGTTATCGGGGGCGGTTGTGTTAGCACGGACGTACGTACGCTGCCCTGTGGCGATGGCTCCTCTGAGCTGAGGTCATGGCAGAACGGAACAGAGAGAGGCTTTGAAAGAGCAGGGAGTTGGTGGTGAATTCAGTTTTGTTGTTTCTGTCATGTCCCTCTCGCTTTGAAGGTCGCCTTTTGTGTACGCTTGCTTGTGTCACCATGGTAGCTATTTGCAGATTCAAAGATTTTGCGCTACTGTTTAGTATACACTATCCATGTCATTACGGTAATATACAGTACGTGTATATATATATTATGTAGACACACACACACACACACACACACAGGTATGGGTTGTTATAAGAAACAGCTGAGTTTGTGTAGTGAAGTTCACAAATGCAAATGCAAACCAAATAAACACTGCGGACACAAAACACATACACACATATGGTGAAGAGCTATAGACGCTAAAGCAAAAGAACATATCTCCATGTACGTGTGTGTCCCCCTCCTCATCCAGGTGCTCCAGGCCCAGCTGGACACCCTGCTGCAGGGCCAGGAGAGCATCCACAGCAGCTGCAACTTCACGGAGCAGGCGCTGAGCCACGGCGGCGAGGCCGAGGTGCTGCTCGTGCGCAAGCAGATGAGCGAGCGTCTGCAGGGCCTGGCGCTGCAGGAGCTACCCCTGCGGCCCGCCGAGAACCACCAGCTGGACTTCCACGCCGAGACGGAGGGCCTGCGCAAGTCCATCCACAACCTGGGCGGCATCGCCACCACGAGCGCCGTGGCCGCCCATACGGTGGCCACGGGCGAGGGGCTGCGGCAGTGCGCCGTGGGCGTGGCCATGTCCGTCACCGTCACCACCAAGGACAAGGACGGCGAGCTGTGCAAGACGGGCAACGCTGCGCTCTCCGCCGAGCTGCTGGACGCCGACGGCGACAGCGTCGAAGGAGGTGAGATCGTGGACAACAAGAACGGCACGTACGAGTACTCGTACACGGCGGCCAGGGAGGGCGGCCTGACGCTGTCGCTGCGGCTGTACGACCTTCACATCAGAGGCAGCCCCTTCAGGATCAAGGCGCTCAAGGCCCTCGTGGACGTGTCGCCCGCGTCGGACGGCCCCAAGAAGAGGCTCAAGTCGCCGGGCAGCAGCGCGCACGTCAAACAGAAGGCCATCAAGAGGCCGGCCAGCATGTACAGCACGGGCAAGAGGAAAGAGAACCCCATTGAAGATGACCTCATCTACCGCATCGGTAACCCAGCACTTCTTTTGGAATTTCGATCGTCAAAATCACAATCGCTTTATTTGCCAACTGCATTAAACTTCTTGAATCCTGAATCTAAAGATAAAGTTAAGTTAAAAAGTTTGTAAAGTTAAATACAAGTACAAAAATAAGTACACCAGGTTACGTTACATATACTATTGGCACTGTGCATGTTAAGTATAATAAATAGCTGCATTATGTCACATTTGTATTCATATTGCACACTCCCTGATTGTGCATCTATCTTGATTAAAAAAACAAAGCTGTTTGCGTGACAAGCACAATGCACTCACAATTCGCAGCCTGTGTACAGGTTGACAACCGATATAGCTGACCTGACAAGCAATATAGCTGACCTGAAAAGCAACATATAATATGACCTGACAAGCACTATAATGTGACTCGACAACGCCTCTCGCCGCGGGAGATTTGGTCGAGATGACAACCTGTCTATTGTCAAGCTGGATGATTGAATGATGCGTACAGCACCTCAGGAGGGGGATTTTCACTCGTTCCCAGCTTCCTGCCTGCTTAGAGAACATATCTCTCTTTGCATCGCGATCGCACAACCGTTTTCAATTCACGATTTAAATTAAGATTTAAAACCCTCATGTAAACAAGGCCTTTGAACTGGAACCGCGAGCTCCCGGTGCACAGGGCGTGATCGATTCTATTATTATCATCGACTATTATATTATCTTCTCTTCAAGTAGTTTTTACCAAAAGCGAGGCTGTCGTCTTTGTGGCTTCAGATGGTGGGATTCAGGTTGTGCTCCTGCTCCTCCTCCTCCTCCTCCAGGTACCAAAGGGAGGAACAAAGGGGAGTTCACTAACCTCCAGGGAGTCTCGGCCTCCTCGCAGGGGAAGGTGCTCATAGCAGACAGCAACAACCAGTGTGTTCAGGTAAACACACACACACACACACACACACACACACACACACACACACACACACACACCATCCTTCTCCTGGCCTCAAGGGCTGTCTGATGTTTTTACCAATACCTAGGATTACCATGTACCAATATAACCGTGTAATATTCACAGATATTTACGTTTTATTTGTATTATTTTATATTATTTTATTTTGTATTATTATTACTATTATTTATTTTAGAATTTTTATTTCACTATTTATTTATTAATTCATTATAATATATTGAATACCTTGAATATTACAATATGGATGGATATGTACTTTATACTTTAATACTTTAATATTATACACGCTATACAGATGTGATGCATGCATGTTTATTCCACCATCTTAATCTACAGATGTTTTCGCATCGCATGTTTTTATTATTCCTTTATTATCTTCATTCGACCATCTTTTTATTGTCTCTCTCTCTGAAAGCGCCTTTTGGAATTGGATGTAAATATTATATGTCTCTCTCTTCCAGATGTTGGCCAGTGTGAACTCTGTTGTTTGGGGAATTTGGATGTGAACGAGTTGTCCTGTTGTCCTATGTTTTGTGTGTTTGTGCGCTCCTGTTCCAGATCTTCTCTCTCGACGGACAGTTTAAAAGCCGCTTCGGCATCCGGGGGCGGAGCCCGGGCCAGATGCAGCGGCCGACGGGCGTGGCCGTGCACCCCAACGGTGACATCATCGTGGCCGACTACGACAACAAGTGGGTCAGCATCTTCTCCAGCGAGGGGAAGTTTAAGGTGAGCATGTTGTTTATTATTATATATATAAAAGATACCGATTGTAAATGTATACCGGCGGTGAGGAATGCTAAACAAATGGAAAAAAAAAATGTATAAACACATTTTAATCGTGAAGTGGTCGCTCTACCAATAGATTTCTGATACCAACATTAAAGGTAATATCTGACGTAAAATCAAGTGGTGTGACCAAAACCATTTACATGTAGATATACTACTAAAACTCATTGTTATGTGACAATAGTCGTATAAAAAGATGTACTTCTTCAGAAATCTAAAAATCTCTAATAATTCAACTCATGTTCATGGCAATAAGCCTGGTCCAATAGTTGAACATCTCTTCTCTCTCCTCCTCCTCCTCCTCCTCCTCCTCCCAGACGAAGATCGGCTCGGGGAAGCTGATGGGTCCGAAGGGCGTGTCGGCGGACAGGAACGGACACATCATCGTGGTGGACAACAAGGCCTGCTGCGTCTTCATCTTCCAGCCCACCGGCAAGCTGGTGACCAAGTTCGGCGCCCGCGGCAACGGCGACAAGCAATTTGCGGGTACAGATGCGTGACGCAAGTTTCCCCTGAACCTGTGGCCTCTTCAAAAACAACAACTAACATCGATCTAAATCCATCATGTTCCTCATTTGGGATGAATTGTGTTGATTTTTTTTCCTCACAGGTCCCCACTTTGCTGCTGTCAATCACAACAATGAAATCATCATAACAGATTTCCACAACCACTCTGTGAAGGTGAGGAGGATGGGTTGGGTTAAGGGGGAGCACTGGGTCGGGGTATTATGGGAGCAAAATATGAGGAGTAATCCCCCCCCTCCAAATCCCCAAAGAAGCACTCCCGTATTATGTAAGAATCATGAATTCCTTCTCATTACTGACCCCTCTGGCTGTTAAGTGAACTGCAGCCTGCTGGAGCTCATGCATGCAGAGCACTGCTCTGTGGTGTTGAGACAATACCGATCATAAACTAATGTTTGTGTTCTCATCAAATAAACTTGTTAAAAAACCTAACAGCTTTGAAAGAGCAGACCATTTTTTGCTATTATCCGCGCCTAACACGTCACTTTCCTTCCTTTTTTCCCGGCAAAACTGACACCAATTCAAATAAAATAGAATCAGCCCACAGCGATTCTGGGAAGGTCTCATTTTTTAAGTTGAAATTCAAAACCCTGTTCATGTACTGGCAATTTAAAGCGATTTAAGCCTGTAGTCCCTGAAGGAATTCCTGATCTTCCATACAGGATTTTAAGGTTGTGACGGGATTATACAGAAGGAGGCCCCACTTACTGTATTTTGTCTGCTATTGTCTGCTATATGCTTTTTTAAAAACGTTTTCACATTTGTGAATCAACAACCAGGTGTTCAACTCGGAGGGGAGTTTTCTGCTGAAGTTTGGCTCCCAACGGCGAGGGCAACGGGCAGTTCAACGCCCCCACCCGGCGTGGCGGTGGACGTCAACGGCAACATCATCGTGGCCGACTGGGGAAACAGCCCGCATACAGGTACGTGTGTTGTGTGTGTGCGTGTGTATGTGTGTGTGGTGTGTGTGTGTGTGCGTGTGGTGTGTGTGTGTGTGTGTGTGTGTGCGTGTGGTGTGTGTGTGCGTGGTCAAATACACACACACTCTGTGTGTGTGTATTTTTATTTTTTGTTTCCTCATTTGACAGTCTGAAGTGGATGGACTGGATTGTTTCTAGATGTGGGCGTTACAACCTGTATTGTTCTCTGCTTATCAGTCCACATTATCACGGCAATGCTCTATTTCCTTACCCTCTCTCTCTCTATATCTCTCTCCTTCTCTCCTTCTCTCTCTCTCCTCTCCTCTCTCCTTCCCTCTGTACTTCTCCTCTCTCTCTCTCTCCTCTCTCCTTCTCTCTCCTTCTCCTCTCTCCTTCCCACTCTCTCTCTCTCTCTCTCTTCCTTCTCTCTCTCCTTCGCTCTCTCTCTCCTTCCCTCTGTACTTCTTCTCTCCTTCTCGCTCCCCTTCCTTCTTCCTTCTCTCTCTCCTTCTCTCTCTCTCTCCTTCTCTCTCTCCTTCCCTCCTCTACTTCTCTCTCTCCTCTCTCCTTCTCTCTCTCCTTCCCTCTCTCTCTCTCTCTCTCCCCATCTCCCCGTTTCCCTAACTTTCTCTCTCTCACAATCTAAAACCCTCTACCCACCTCTGTGTCTCTCTGCCAGGTGTTTGACGGCAGCGGCTCCTTCCTATCCTACATCAACACGTCTGCGGACCCTCTGTACGGCCCCCAGGGTCTGGCCCTCACCTCCGATGGACACGTGGTGGTGGCCGACTCGGGCAACCACTGCTTCAAGGTCTACCGCTACCTGCAGTAGACCCCCACCCCGCCTTGAACACCACCACCACCACCCCCACCACCATGAATACGCACACACACCCACACACACCTGGGTAGCAATGACTGGATTTGCACTCATGCCTCCTTCTGCACATTTGAACCACGCCATCATTGTGCATCTGTCTGCCTGTCTATCCGTCTGTCTGTCCGTCTGACTGCCTGTCTGTCTGACTGCCTGCTAGCCTGCTACGCCTTCAACACACCTGACACTCCTGACCTTTGAACCCTGGCCCCCGTCGAAGGCTAAAATGAAGTGAAGTGAGGATCTTCTCAGATTTGATCGTGTGTGTGTGTGTGTGTATGTGTGTGTGTGATCAAAGACCACTTCCCTTTATCTTCCCTCTACCTCTCAGTCAGAGACACTTCCCTCCCATCATTGTAACAATCTTCATTTAGAAATTGCCATTTAATATTGAATGTTTTATTCTGATATGACTTACTGTGAGAAAGCACTTCATGTAAATACTGGAGGGAAAACTGGACTCTGTTCGATTATCTAATGTGGCTGATTGTATTTGGTGGTGGGGTGGTGAATGGAATGAAAATGAATGTTAATAATACAACAAATTGTAATAATAATGCTCACCCCATGTTGATCTCAATGTAATTTAGTGTTGTGTACATTTATAGTTCTCTGTTCCCTCTGACACACTTTGCCTGTTTAGGATAACATTGTATAAAATTCAACAAAATAAACAAACAGGGTATTTTTCCACGCATGAGACATTTCTCTGCATGGTTTGTTCAACTATAAACCACGACAATCACAATATAATGGACAAATAATGGACTTTGTTTGTTGTTGTCCAGTGTGAGACAGCAGTTGTAAATACCGTGAGCTGGTCTAACGTGTGTGTGTGTGTGTGTGTGTGAGTGTCTGTGAGTCGATTGCATGTTTTCTGCGCTCTGTACACACACAACACACACACACACACACACACACACACACACACACAAAACCCGACTCCATTCAGCTACTTGATTGAGGTGTGAATTAACATAGGATACTAGCTGTGACTACCTGGAACCACATTGTGTTGTTTTTTTTCAAACTGTTCACTGGGATGACATAACAATTTGTATATTAAAAAGGAATATGTTATGACTACACAAACACACACGAAAGGGAGAGATGTAGTTTAGTATGTTGCTAATATGTTAGTTTGTATCAGTAATCCATTTTGGACAGAATACTTTTAAGTTATTTTGACTGTTATTTTTATGTTATTTGTGATGCCAAATGAAAATAAAGTGCCCATTGGAAAGATTGTAGTGTGTGTGTGTAACCTTATGTTGTTAAGCTATTATCTCTATATTGCAGTTAGAGTAGTAGTGCACACAGCCAGTAGAGGGGGTCAGAAATGATGTCCTAAACAGGTCAGATTATTAAGGGTGCTATTGATAACATTGATCACATTCAGCCATTAGATCCCCCTCACCGCTTCTATTTCAGTGGTTGCCAGTTAGTTACACAACCTGCATATTTCATGGACTTAGACACTCATGTAAAATAATGAATCTTTTGTGGGAGAGCAATGAATATATTTGGGTTACTCAGTGCAGTGCAGTAGTCATTTGTTTTTCTGGCAAATATTAAGATTCTTGATCGCTGGCGTCACGCAGCTTTAAGTTATTTAAACAGAAATTCTAAAACAAAACATTAGATGACATTCTCAAACAATGACAAACAATATGTTGAGAAAATCATTTATTTCTATTTACAATCCAAAACAATTATTTACAGCATTATTAACACACAAAAATAAGAAAAATAACATCTTAAAAACGTTAATGTTAAAACGTAATCACAATTCAAAAGAAAAACAACACAAATAAAATAAACTAGAGGTGTAAACCTTTTTGACTGATAGCATCCGTGAAAGAAGACCTCGCCATTGTAGCAACTAGAGCCCTCCCAACTTGACCCAACATCATTATCCAAGCTGACGGTGGCATCTCCCAGAACCATTGAGCGGCGGTCAGATGATCTGGTTCCAGTGAGGTTCGTTGGGTAAGACCTGAGCGAGCCGCACGCAGCAGCTGAGAGTGGGCTCGTAGAAGACGGACTCGGGGGCCCCAGGGCCTGCCGGTGGGCCTGGGCCTGGGCCAGCAGGACGGGAGAACAGCGAGGCTTTACCGCTCACCACGGAACTCTGCGTCACACAGCCCAGATCTATGAGCGCCTGGAGGAGAGAGGAACACGGAGCCCGTTGAGAACTACAAATGTCATTACAGCCTGTTAAAAAAGGACTACAAGTGTTAATATGGCTCGTTAAAAACTACAAACTTCAACGGAACCCGTTAGATTTTCTCAATTTGTTTACACACTTAAAACTGGAACTATGCACACAATGTGTCAACAACAACAACATTTTTTGCAAAACTAAGCACAATTCCATTGTTTTCACTCAAATAGCTATTCTAACGAGCTATTCTAACTAGCTCCTAGCTATTCAAAACCCATAATTTAGCACAATTTGGATAATCAAGTTGGGTTTGTTCACAAGGAAAACACTAGCCCTCAAATGGCAAACTAATGACCAACTTGTCACACTGACGCCACACCAGCTCCAACTCAACTGGCTAAACCTGTGAGTGATCCATAAAAGAGGAATCCTCAGATCCTTCCACCCGTTGTCCAGAGACTGACACCGTCCTGAGCAAGTTTTGAGCGGACGCGATAATCCGCGACCCGTTTTGGCAGGACCTGGGTCCGTTACCTGGACGAGGTCGAGCACGGCCACGGGCTGCAGCGTGTCCTTGTAGTGCTCCACCAGGGAGCGCTGCGTGAGGCCGGGCCGGGACATGACGTGGTACAGCACCGCCTCCAGCATGCCCTTGCACGCCAGCCGGTTGATGCTGCCGTCCACCATCCTCCAGGGGCGGCTGATGAAGCTCAGCTCGCTGGACACACGCCGGCGTTTTAGTCCAGAGGAGAGGAACGGAGAAGGATCTGTTTAGAACTTACCGACACGTACTATAGAACTGAAGACTTTAAAGGGGGCCCTATTTTACCACTAGAGGGAGCTAAATTGTCACGCGAATAAAATTGTTTCATTGTGATATCACAAGTGGGAGTGTACACCCAGATGTATGATGGATGGTTGGATGGATCAGCCTACCAGTTGGTACAGTCCACTGGGTAAGCTCATAGATCTGTGTGGACACTCCCACTTGTGTGATCTCACGCCTGGTGGTGAAATAGGGGCCCTTTAATGAGTTGGTGTTTCTCAGGAAATGGCATGCCATGTTATCCGTCTCGGAACAGACCGTTTTTAACACCCGTATGACACCCATTGCACTCTGAACCATCCCTGGAAGGAGGGATCCCCCACTCTGAGTTCCTTCTCAAGATTTTATTCCTCGTTAATTAAAGGAGTCGTTTCTTGCCCTTAGGGGGGCTCTAGGGCTAGGGGGGTGTCACAATCACATGGCCCATAATAATCTGGCCTGTAAAGCCCTTTGAGACTGTCTTGTGATTAAGGGCTATACAAATAAATTTGAATTGAATTGACTTACCCATCTCCACCAGCAGAGGGCGCTGTGTCGGGAGGCGGGGGAGAGAGACTCTCCTTCTCCTGCTCCTCCTCCCTCTCCTTTCTCTTGCCCTCCTCCTTCTGGCCGACGTCTCCCTCCTCCCCTCCCTCTGTCCACCTTCTGTCGACCCCAGACCTCCCTGTCCCGTTGGCGTCCTGCTCAGTGTTCAACAATGTCACCACCACCTCCTCCTCCACCTCCTCCTCCTCCTCCTCCTCCACCTCCACCACTTTGTTGTCGAGTCCCTCCTCTGTGTTTCTGCCAATCACTGCCGGGCTTCCTTTCTGCCTCTTTCTGGGCGGCTCCTCCGGCTCCGGCTCCGCCTCTGCCTGCGGCTCCGCCTCCGCCTCTGCCTCCGGCGCCGCCTCTGCCTCCGGCGCCGCCTCTGCCTTCGGCGCCGCCTCTGCCTCTGCGGTGACCTCCCGGTGGTTCCTCTTGCGCATGAAGGGGATGTTGTGATTGGTTCTCCAGCGTGGCCGCGGGCCGCCCTGCGCCGCGCCCTGCCGTGCCCCCCCGGGCTTCAGGCTCACCGTCAGCACCCAGGGCCGGGCGTGCTCCGCCAGCACCCAGCGCACCCCCAGCGCACCCACCCGGACCACCTGCCACTCCTCGCACAGCGCCTGCACAGGCCACGCCGACGCAGCCGGGGAGGGAGGGGGGCACACAAACACAAATAAATGCTGAAACCGCAGGTTAAGGTGAAGATTCATGGACTGTAGTCATCCTGGGCAGGATGTGTCACATGACCGTTATGAATACGATACGAATTGAAAAGATCAATAAGTAAAGTAAGTGTAAGAAATAACAAATAAGAATACGTGTATTTACATCTGTGTCCCATTATTACTCATATTTGACAATATCTAGCATTTTCTGTGTTGAGCGAAGTGTTGATTATTGATTATACTAGTCAATAATCAACATGATTGTTGATTAGTATTGAGAGTATGAGCCAAGCAGGAAGAGTAATATTATATTGTTATTAGTAATTTCAAGTAAAGTTCCTTCACATAGATTTAGAAATGTTGTTATTTAGTCAGCCAACCGCATTGTGCTCGCGTTTTACTGCACACGCACACCCCCCCCCCCTTACCTGCATGTACTGCTGCAGGCCTCGGGTGCGGCCGTCCCGGGGGGCCTGCAGGTGGGCGTGGGCCTGGTGGAGCTCCTCCTCCGCCAGGCCCCTCTCCCCGGCCTGGGCCAGGCTGGCCCTCAGCTCCCCGCAGGCTTCCACTTCCGGCCCCGAGAAGCCCCAGTGGCTCGTTAGCGGCGCGGCCCACTCGGTGGGGGGGGGGGAGGAGGGGGAGGGCAGGTGGAAGCTGTGGGAGAGGACCGCTGGGATCAGGGAGGGGCCATAGCGGGAGAGGTCCAGCGGCAGGGACTCTGGGAGCACAGGGGGAGGTGGAGGGAGAGGAGGAGAGATTCAAGATTCTAGATTTCTTTCTTGCCATATGTAACAAGTACAATGGAATGCTTACTCCCCATTCACTTCTGCAGTATTCTTCTGAACAATTTCTAAAACAACTCTATTAGTAATAGTACCAAGAATTTCAGTCAAAAGTATAGCAAAAAGTTTTCTTCTGAACAGTAATCTTAAAAACATAAATACTAAAACAACTCTGAACAATTAGTAATATAGTACCTAGTAAGTACAGTAAAAGTAAAAGTGACAAGTAAAGTAATAATACGACATTTATTAAAAGTGTCCGTGTGCAGTACAGTGATATTCTTATCCTAGCATAAAAATGGTAACAAGAGAGGATGGTGAATTAGTGGAGGACGAAGAGGAAGACGTTAAGATGGAGACAAAAAGAGGATGAAGAAGATGAAGAGTAAGGTGAAGAAGGTGCCTTACCGGGCGCACTGAAGATGTGATGGGCGGGCGTGTCTCGCAGCTTGAACCGCAGGGTGCACGACTCCACCACGATGTTGTCACAGGAGCTGAGGTTACGCAGTTGCACTGGAAACACACGGGGAAATACACAATACAACCAGTGATCCAGGTACCGCAACAGGATGGAGGCAGTACCAGGACCCTTTGCCTCAGAATAGAGGCAGTACTACATACTAGTGAGTACCAGTTACCTCTGCCCCAGGATAAAGGCAGTACTACATAGTGGGTACCAGTTACTTCTGCCTCAGGGTAGAGGCTGTACTACATACTAGTGAGTACCAGTTACCTCTGCCTCAGAATAGAGGCAGTACTACATACTAGTGAGTACCAGTTACCTCTGCCCCAGGATAAAGGCAGTACTACATAAGTGGGTACCAGTTACTTCTGCCTCAGGGTAGAGGCTGTACTACATACTAGTGAGTACCAGTTACCTCTGCCTCAGAATAGAGGCAGTACACATACTAGTGAGTACCAGTTACCTCTGCCTCAGAATAGAGGGCAGTACTACATACTAGTGAGTACCAGTTACCGTCTGCCTCAGAATAGAGGCAGTACTACATACTAGTGAGTACCAGTTACCTCTGCCTCAGAATAGAGGCAGTACTAAATAGTGGGGGCACCAGTTACCTCGCCTCCAGGATAGAGGCAGTGGCTACAGTTGCGGGTGCCAGTTACCTATGCCAGGATAGCAGTAGGGCCTTCCATGAGGTAGTTTTGGTGTGCCATTCCTCCGAGGATCTTGGGCTCCATCTTCTTCTTCCCTTCGTTGCCCTCGTCGTCCTCCTCCTCTTCCTCTTCCTCCTCCTCCTCCTCCTCCAGGGTCGCCATGCTGATGAAGAGCAGGGTGAAAGAAAGTATATGTAACATTCACACATTCATTGCACACTGGTGGTGCACTGGGTAATCAGAGTAAACCCAGCCATCACTGCACATACTCAGAGAGAGAGAGAGAGAGCACTAACGCAATATGCTAGCAATATTCCACCTGCTCTGCCTGCAAAAAACGTGAGCAACAACCGGTTAAAACAACAACATCTGGCCTCACCTCTTGACCCCGCCGTTATTTGCCATGTTGCCAGTCATCTTGTCCAGCACCACCACCTGCTTGGGGATGGACACGTGCACCGAGAGCAGGCCCAGGGACATCAGGGTGAGGGCAGCCGCGCACACCCCCCGGGGACCGGTGGGGGAGGCACATCATGTCCGACAAATCCCTGGGGGGGTCTGTTGTCGCTGCCGGTCCGACCCCGGGACCGAGCTCTCCTTGGGGGGAGGAGGACGACTCATCTGGTGGTCTAACGGGTGGATCTTGGTCTCCAGCGTGGACCACAAAGGAGTCCAACGCTGTATGTTTGAGTGGATGGTTCCGTGGGTCAGCATCACCGCCTGGGTCTCTTCCCTCTGCGTTGTCAGCATCCATCGTCACAGATTCCTCTCCTTCTTTGTCCTGTTCGGGCTCTGCTTGTTCAGCAACGTTGACAATATGGCCGCCGACTGATTGGATCTGTGCCTCATTCGCTGGTTCCTCGGATGTCCTTCCTGAGCTACCGGCAGCACCGCTGCCGCCACCACCACTTCCTCCTCCTCCATCACCGGCGCCTTCTCCTCCATCACCACCTCCTCCTCCGTCACTGGCGCCGCCTCCTCCGTCATTGGTGCCTCCTCCATCACCGCCGCCTCCTCCTCCGTCACCATCGCCGCCGTCTTTGTCTTTCCTCTCATTCTGCACCACAGGACTCTCCTCCTCGTGTGTCGTCATGGCGCCTGGTGTCGTCATGGTGCCCGGGGGTGGCGGTGGTGGCTGGGCGTCCACCCGGCTCTCCCCTTCCTTGTAGAAATCGGTGGTCTTGTGGGTGTCGCTCGTGCCATTGTCCCGCAGCGCCCGGATGAAGCTGAAGGCGTCCGTGCACAGGGCGATGGGGAACCGCCAGGTGAAGCACCTGTTGGGGTGGGGGGGACAGGGTGAAGACATGGCTAAAATGCATGCAAGACATTCAATGGGTGGTTGTCTGGTTGCTTCGGCATTGACCTGACATTTACTGTGACGACATTTAGGTCAATACAAACAAAATAATATTGTTGTTAAATAATTGCAAATATTATACACTAATAGCAGTAGTAGCTCAGGAGGTAAAAGTGGGCCTGGCAACAGGAAGGTTGCTGGTTCGAACCCTGTGCTCCGCCTAGCTAAGAGTTGAGGTGTCCCTGAGCAACTGTAAAGCGCTTTGGATAAATAAATGCAATCCATTTACCATTTACCATGTGATTGCTGAGATAATGCATTTTGTATAAATGCAAAAAAAGGCTAAACTAGAAATCCTGATTGAATTGATTTCAATGCCGGTCATGATCAGACACATACATAAGAGCATTGCGCGAGAAACGATTTTGTACGTTGATCGATCATACACAGAACACCACACACACACGTTCTGCACAAATTATGAACGAGTGTGGACTCACCTGTAGTAGGTCTGGGACAGCTGGTAGGACATGGGCAGGATGGGCAGGGCGCGGTTCTTCTTGGGTCCGTAGGTCTTGTGGACGCGCCGGCGGTTCACCAGGCCCCGCTTGCGCACCTGGATGAACACCTGGCACAGCACCTCCTGGTTGAACAGGCTGTACATGTGGAAGGTCTGGGGAGGCAGAGAGGTGGAAAAACAGAATGTGAGGCGCTGAAGAACACATACTGCTGCACCACAAAGGTTACAAGTAAAAGTACAAAAAATACAAAGCAAAAGTACATTGCGAGGGCCTGATCCCTGATCAATAGCCCCACAGGGCTGCAGAGGCATGGTGTGGTACTGCAGGCAGGGGCGGTACTATCGAGGAAGCTCCGCCCGCTTAATTGGCCAAGCTCCGCCCGCTTAATTGGCCAGACTAGGACACTCCACAAAGCCAGTCTTGGGCGTAAGAGGCCTATGGCCACCCTGTTTTGAAAACCTTTTACGTCTATTTTTGGATAACGGATCTAACCTCATTTTGTTGGGATTAACAAGGAGAAGAGGAAGCCCCACATAAGGGAGGAAGGGCACGAGCACCCCCAGCCCAATGGTTTTATTGGCAGGGGCCACATTCCCCCGTGACATTGAACTTTGTGCGATCTCCCCTTTTCCTCAGGAGGAGAAGGCAGACCCTGGTTCTGTCTGCTGTACTCCGATTGGTCAACCCACCACACTGTCTCGCGCGGCCAGGCGGAGTAGCTCAGGAGAAGGTAGGGCGGTTGTGTGGTTCGATCGAATGAGTGAATGAATGAATGAATGAATGAATGAATGAATGAATGAATGGGTGAACGCGAGGCAATATTGTAAAGCACTTCGAGCGACCCACAGGTCTGAGAAGCGTGATTCAAATGCAGTCCATTTACCATTTATAGAACAGTAACAGGAATGGGGGCAAAAAAAAAAGGATGTAAATATGAGTAAAAACTACAAAACGTAAATATACGGAGCCGTATATATATATATATATGAGTAGTATATTGAATAATACAAGGTGGTAAAAGCACATAAAAGGAGCAGGTCTACTGTACCTGGAATGAGCGTGAGCACTTCATCTGAGAGTTGGACATGACCAGCGTGCTCTGGACCAGGTTGTGCAGCACTATGGCGTGGATGTCCTCCGTACTGCAGTCACAATGACAACGTGTTACAGAGCTGAACGCACCGTACGTCACCACTATAATCCAATCACAACTGCATGGAGACAAACAACGATCATCTCTTACCAGGAAAGGGTGTCTCTCAAGGGCTGTGTCTCTTGGTTGTCTATTGTGTAGACCTTGTACCTGTCAGACAGAACGAGACAGAGATTCACTGTATAACTCGACTTCCTTAAAACACACACACACACACACACACACACACAGGAACAAACACACACACAGGAACAAACACACACACACACACTCCTCCATACCGAGAGAAGAGCTGTGATCTGGTGTCAGGGACGGTGACGTCACAGGCCGTCGCCGAGGAGCTGAACTTGTGCCTCAGAAGTCGCGTGTATTCAGTGAACGCTTCTGCACACTCCTATAGTAACCATACAGAGATCATATACATTACCTCCATTTATTAATAGCACTTAGCATTGTTGTTCGTTCTCAGATGTTGTATCACGCTTAGAATTGCACGCCTGCCCAGCTACTTATGCAGGCAACTTGGCAATTATGAAACTCGTTCTATTCGTCTCGTAAATATGAATGCTCGAAAACAGCTCTATTCTTATCTTCAGGTACCACAGTGATATATTGCTGCCTCTCCTTCAACAAATGTACTCTTTGTAAGTCGCTTTGGATAAAAGCGTCTGCCAAATGCCCTAAATGTAAATGTAAATATAGAGATCATATACATTATCACTATATAGAGGTCATATAGATTACCACTACATAGAGATCATATACATTACCACTACATATAAATCATATACATTACCACTACATAGAGATCATATAGATTACCTCTACAGAGAGATCATATACTGTAGTAGGTTACCACTGTATAGAGATCATATACTGTAGTACATTACCACTATATAGAGATCATATAGATTTCCTCTACATAAGGATCATACACATTACCTCTAGAGAGAGATCGTATACATTACCACTACATAGAGATCATCTACATTACCTCTACATAGAGATCATATACATTACCACTACATAGAGATCATATACATTACCACTACATAGAGATCATATACATTATCTCTACAAAGAGATCATATACTGTAGTAGGTTACCACTATACAGAGATAATAATAATAATAATAATAATAATAATAATAATAATGTTATTAACGGACCTCTGGCTTGTTTGGGTCGGAGGGTTTCTTTCGCTCCAACTCCTCCAGCAGAGCCTTGTCCTGGTAGACCTCAGCCAGGCAGATCCTGCAACACAGAGCCCGGTCAACATCGGCGTGCGTGCGTGCGTGCGTGTGTGCGTGCGTGTGTGCGTGCGTATGTGCGTGCGCGTGTGCGTGGCTGGCTGGCTGGCTGGTTGCTGACCTGTGGTTGAGCATGGTCTGGGGGTTCTTGAGGATGTAGCTGGTGCGCCGGCCCACCGCCACGGAGGTCTTGTCCATGGACTTCTCCAGCTCGCCGTGCAGCATGTCCCGCACCACGCAGTAGGGCACGAACGGACGCCGCAGCTGCAACCACAGCGGCACAGACGACCACTTTTATTATTTTACTTCTGATTGTTCTTTATTACATTTTATTATTTCATTACGTTGGGCCAGTCTGGATAATGATAGTGGGCAGACGATTGTACCACATACATACAGAACAGCTAAGCATTGAAAAGATAAGACATGGGGCTGCATAGCTCAGGAGGTAAGAGCGGTTGTTTGTCAACAGGAATGTTGCTGGTTCGATCCCCGGGCTCCGCCTAGCTAAGTGTCGAGGTGTCCCTGAGCAAGACACCACCGAACCCCAACTGTTCCTGACGTGTTGGTTGTTACCTTGCATGATTGACACCGCCGTCGGTGTATGAATGGGTGAATGTGAAGCAACTGTCAAGCTCTTTGGAGAAAAGCGCAATAGAAATGCAATCCATTGACCATTGACATCTAATTGGAATTCACTGCTTCGGATCATAGCAGTGTATGTGTGTGTATGTGCTAATTAGTAAATAGTAGAAGAGGCGTGTCTGCGCGTCTTGCCTTGCCGTTGAGCAGCTTGACCGCTACGCTGCACAGCATAATCAGCGAGTCCTCGGGAGGAGACCAGTACACGCGCTTCCGGGTCATCATCTTCAGGGCGCGGTGGTCGGCCTCGTCGTGGGCCGGGACGCGCTTCCTGGGCTCTGGCAGGCAGACCGACAGACAGACAAGCAAGACAGACAGGCAGGCAGATGAGGGAGCCTTCAGAGTCAAATCAGGTCAAATGTGTTGACTAAAAATCTTAGCTATATTTTTCGTTTAGGCTTACACAAGGTACATTTATTATTCTATTGTTTTTGTTAATTACCATTGCCAACTTATCTTTTTTACTAAATGTATCTTACTTTTATTGTTATTCCATTAGGCTTATACACGGTACATTTATTATTCTATTGTTTTTATTCTTATGTTGTTTTGAGCAACCTCTGGCAAAAGAATTTCCTTCGGGATGAATCAAGTTCTATCTTATTTGTTTCTTTGTCTACCGATTACAGTTTCAACAGACTTCCCAGGCCAGCGTTAGACAAAGCGAGGGATTTTCACATCCATTGTCATCGCAAATAAATGATTAAATGATTAAATGATTAAATAAACGATCATATCAAAATATTTATACGGATGACGATATGATTAACTAATGGATCTCAGCATTGGTATCGGCCGATCGCAGCAATATCACGTCTGGTCTATCAAGTCGACGGCCGAGTTTCACCTTCACGGCCATCGAGTGTTTGAAAAGCATCGGCACCTTTTCTCTTCTTGCGCGGCACCTTGACCACCTCCTTCCTGGTCCTCTTCCTCTTCTGCCTCTTCCCACCAATCACCTGCTGGTTCCTGCTGGCTGGCTCCACCCCCACCTGGTCACATGGTACAACAGTGTCTGTACGTAATCTGTGCACAAGCGGTTGCATCTAAATCTACGAGGCCGCATTGGATTTTACTTCGACTAGGGCGACAGCAATTTCAACATCCGGCTAGGGCGGTGAATATTATTTATTATATTATGAATATTATTTCATTAATGGCCAGTTTCAACAGAAAACAACGGTGACTACCTCAATCTTCTCCATGACCAGGGCACGCTTGGTGGTCACACAGCGAGGCGTGGTGCTTTCTTCTGTGGGGACATGAGTTTTACATTTTAGCCATTTAGTCAATATAACAGTCATTTAACAGACGCTTTAATCCAAAGTGACACCAATCCAAGGGGCAGAGAACAACAAACAACAACACATAACGCAGCATAAACTGCAGTGGCTACAAAAAAAATAAAAAAAATAAATAAATAAAAGAGTACACCGTGGCCATAAGAATACCAAGGAGATGAGCTGATTGTCTTTGGGATATTTTGGACAATTAGTCCGGTTGTGTGGCATAGGTTCAACTTTGACTTAAGTAATGGACTATCCAACTCTATTTTGAACCAGGTTGTTGGAGCATAGGGCGAGGAGGATCAGGCAAGAGCTGGTCCAAAAAATTATAAAAGGATCATATTGCGATTTCCATAATATTTGGATTCATTGGTTGATAATGAATTGAGAGCAGACCACTCACCGGCTTTGAGGGCCAGTCTGAGGGCGTTCTTACTCAGCAGGCCCTTTAGTCTCATGTTGCCGTTGATCAACTCCCCGTCGGTTATGTTCTGGATATCGCACACACACACACACACACACACACTTTTGAGAAGAGAGTTCACCAATATGGGAAAGTGATGAGAATGGCACTTTGCATCAAAGCAATATAACAAATGTGGGGAAGACAGGAAGACAAGGTAGTATGTGCAGCCGGTGCCCAGTGTGTGTACCTTCTTGCACGCCAGCAGGTAGTTGGTCCACAGCCAGTTGCGCTTCAGGTGACCAAAGAACTCAGAGTCCAGACCGCCCGCTCCCTTACCGTCCCCGGGAATCAAACCGTCGTCAACCACCTCCCGTGAGCCCCTGCATTCACACATTCAACATAAGGAGATTTTTTACATTTTATTCATTAAAATTAATTAAAATAAATGTATTAGAAATGTACAACTATTACAAAATAATAATAATAAAGAATAATAATAATAATACCCAGAAAAATAAACAAGGAAAATGTGGCATTTCATTTTGCATGTTTGCATGTTGAAGGCAACTTGGCGGCATCACCTACTTGAGCAGGTCCACCAGATTCCGGAAGCGGATACGGCTGACCTCCGGGATCATCATGGCAGGGTTTTCAATCTCATTTTCTCCTCCTCCGGCTCCTCCTCCTCTCTTACCCCTCACCAGCCCTAATAAAAACATACACACACATATACATGCCAAACCTGTACATAACAGGGGCTACCCTTGACAGCGCTTTACGTGGATCGGATTGCATTTCTACACAGCGCTTTTATCCAAAGGCGCTTTAAGATAAGATAACATAAGATAGAACTTTATTAATCCCGAAGGAAATTCTTGTGCCAGGTTGCATAGCAATACAATAAAACATCGCCTCATATTCACACACACATCATACGCTGACGGCGGTGTCAAACCATGCAAGGTGACAGCCAGCTCGTCGGGAGTAGTTCGGATTAGGCGGCGTCTTGCTCAGGGACAATGAGCTGGGGATCGAACGATCGCGCGCTTCGTACCCAGGGGCGTGTTGAGGCAGACGCAGAGGAGGTCGAACCAGTAGTTCTCCACGTCCTCGGCGGTGGTGAAGTGGTACCGGCGCCGGTCGAAGGGCTTGTCGGGACACTCTATCACCTGCCAGTAGTGGGGCTCCGTGTTGGTGGTGTCCACGATGGTCCCGCGCTGCCTCACGTACACGAACACCTGGCCGCACACACGGGGGGGGGGGGGGGGGGGGTCAGCGGGACAACAGTGCGATGAAGGGTTTTACAAAATAAAATGGGCAAATTGACTTGACAAGTTAAAGGCGTGTGTGATGAGCCACACACTGTGAAGACATTTTGTCTCGTCTTGTACACCAGAGCAGACCTGACATGAAGTCACTGGACAGAGAAGATTAGGAAGCAGCAGCAGCAGCAGCAGCAGCATCATATAGCACCGGTTCATACCTGGTCCTTGTCCTGAAACTTCTCCACAGGACCAAACTGCAACAGGCCCATGTAGACCAGCTTCTGCATGCTCTCGTGGAACGAAAAGATATACCGACTAAAAGTATAAAAAAAAAAAAAAGAAAAACAAGGAGGGGGGGTGCAAGTAAAGATACAATTCTGTGCATATTATAATAAACGTTGTTGGTTTATTAGTATTATTAATATTAGTATTGCATGTTATTATTGCAAGTAATGAGTAGGCCCATTCCATGTTCAATAATGATGTTGGTTTTTCTGTCCCTTTCTTTATCTAAAAGGCAAAGCCATCTGAATTAATTGTATGCGTTTTGGGACGACAATTAACTTGCTTAAAGGGGACATATCATGCCACCAGGTTGTGAGTGTGATTAGCCATTGCAAGCCGTTTCACAATTGCCATGTGACTACCGTCTAGTGACATCACAAGTGGGAATGTCCACCTCGATGTATGCCGACTAGATCAGTTTACCTGTTGGTACAGTCCACTGGGTAGGCTGGTGGACTGATCTAGTAATGAATGGATGGCACACAAACGCCCCTAGTGTATGCATTGAGAATGACCGTTTGTAGAGCAGCTTTCTCTTGATGTGCCCTTGGGAGGCCCTTGACGAGGGTAGTGCTGTTTCACGGGGTCATTCAGGTACACGTCCAGCCCGTCCACCTGTGTGCAGGAACCACCAATGCCCGTTAGTGCCCCTCACCTCCAGTTACAGCTAAATCAGCACTGGCCTTCCCTTGCTGCCTACCCTCGGTATTAGGGTAGAGCTTGCTTGTATGTAACCTGTCCACCGTGATCCATCCAACAATCATGTTGTCTCCGGTTTTTTTTAGGGTGTTGCTGGGATCATGACGTGGCCACCCCACCTGATGGCTACCCAGCTCGCTCTCCAGCCAGCACCCCATCACTCTACAATATTACTATTCTATTTATCATTTGTACTTTGTCGCTTGTAATTTAAATGCTTTGTTGCTCCTTTTCATGCCCGTATGACACCCATGGCACTCTGAACCGTCCCTGGAAGGAGGGATCCCCCACTCTGAGTTCCTTCTCCAGATTTCTTCCTTGTTAATTAAGGGAGTCGTTTCTTGACCTTAGGGGAGCTAGGGCTAGGGGGGTGTCATAATCAAATGGCCCATAATCATAATCATAATCATATGGCATAATCATATGGCCATATTTGGAGGTTTTCCACTGTGTTCTGGTTGGAGTTTGCACATTATAAATGGTAATATAGATTCTGATCGCAAATATAGATACAAAATGCTAATAGACACAGAATGCTAATACAGACACAGAATGCTAATACAGACGCAGAATGCTAATACAGATGCAGAATGCCCACATGGTACATGCCACCAATATACAGTAGATATAGATATAGTATGGTAACATAGAGATACAGCATGCCAACATAGATGGGGGACTCGGCACGTAGAAACTTCTCGTGAGCTTGAGAGTACCTTGTAGTTGACCTGGATGACCTGGACGAAGATGGAGAGAGGCAGGCAGAGCACCACGTCGCTCACCAGCGTCCAGCCGTTGCCAAACTCCTTGTGGGTACGAATGGGAGGCAGGAACCGCTTCCATGACAACTCATCCGCGTAGACTGCAAGAGGGTAGAAACAGACCTTTTATTTTGGTACCAGTCGTAGTGTAGCCTTTGTACGCATCCTGGAGCAAGACACCCTAGTAACCCTTACCGGCTATGGTAAACGCAATCCATTTACCATTTACACTTTGGACAGTGTCTGCGAAAAATGAAAGGCATGAAATCTGCTCTAAATGACGCGACGAGGATGAAGTATCAATGAGCAGATCTCACTCACCCTTTGCAGAGGCTTCCAGGAGACTTTCCTCCGTCACACATATCGACTCCTCGTCGCCCGACAGCGAGGTCTCTCCAGACGCTTGCGGCGTTGCCGGCACTGCCGTTGCCGCATCAGCGGGTGTTTTTTCACAGCTGGACAGAGTCAAACTTTCACCGCTGGTTCTGTCCTCCGGTGCTGCTGGTGCTGCTGGTGTAGGGACCGTTCCGGAGGAGGAGGACGACGAGGTGGTTGGCATATCGTCTTCTGCCCGTCGCGAGGCCTCAGAGGAAGCCTGCACACTCCCGGAGGCCTGCTGGACTGGCCCGTGCACCATGTACCAGAGGAAGCTGTGGACCAGACGCAGGCGGTGCATCTTGGGCTGGAAACCCAACGTCCGGCTCAGTCCTGGGACTATGGAGGGAGAGAGGGGGAGAGAGAGATGACCAATACATCTTTGGCACGCCATGGCCCACCTGTGGGAGGTACTTTTCCACCATTCAAATAATTTTTCTCAAAAACTGAGATAATGACCATTTGTCAATGTAGGTTCTCTCGAATACAGTATTGCAATTCCCAGTCCTCAAACAAACTAAGTGAACACAAATTAAACACCGTATCTCTGCATGCATATATATTGTACAATTAAAGTATGGCCACATCCCACAATTCACTTGGTAAACAAACAACAACAACAACAATAAGACAAGACAGAACTTGTTGTTGGTCTGAATGAATCCTGAGCTTCTGGGCTGGTGGACTTTTTGTCCCCCTTGTTCTTCTTTGATTTAGACGCGGGGGTGCTGCTGCCGTCGCCCGACTCCTTCGCCTGTTTGGACTGCTCATGCTGGATGCTGAGGGGTGAGGAGGGAGGGAGGGGGAGAGATGGAGAGATTTAACAAAGGGCAACGTTGGGCTGCACAAATGAATCACTTAACCAAATAAGGGAAATGATTTACATGCAACTTCAATGTTTTGTTTTCTCTTGAAGCCCACGCGGTAGTTTGAGGTTGTTGGTGGTGACAGAGATCAGAACCAGACACGGCAGAACCAGACACGGCAGAACCAGACCGGTAAGAGCCAGACACGGCGGAACCAGACGCGGTGGAACCAGACGCGGCGGAACCGTCGTTGGCCACGAACACAGGCGGTACCCACTCACCGAGCAAGCGTGTAGGAGCCAGAGATCCTGAAGCGGACCTGCTCTATGGCGGTCTTCACCAAGTCATCGCTGGGTTGGATCGACGGATGAACAACCAATTCCACCTGTGAACAGGAAGATAGAGGCCGGGAGGTCGGGAGATGGAGATTTCAAAAGTGTTATGCAAACAAACAAATTCTAAAATTGTTATAGTGACACCAGAAGGGGGAGTGTTTCCACCTAGATGTATGCTAACTAGACATGACTACCCTGCCTACCATGTGGACTGTACCTACTGGTAAACTGATCTAGTTAGCGCACATCTCGGTGGACACTCCCACTTATGATGTCACTTCGTCACAATGACAATTTTTGTCGCGTGACAATTTTGAAACGGCTTGTATTGGCGAATCAATCACGCTCACACCTGGTGGTATAATAATAGGGACCCTTTAAACCACCCCGCCACACACAGCATGCAGACGGGTCCCCTGTGTGTGCGTGCGAGAGAGTGAGAGAGACTGTGGGTATGCGTACCTTTCTACTGATGCCGTCCTGGATGACGGTGGTTCTGTACATCTTCAGCAGGCCCTCCTTGGAGAGCACGCTGATGAGACGCAGGACGGACTTTTTGCAGCACTTGGTGCTCACGCCGCTCTGCTTCTCCTCGTCGTTGATCATCTTCTGCAGCCTGCGGCGGCAAAGACACGCATCGTTCATCTGCATCGTTCATCTGCATCGCTCGTCGAGGCAATATTGTAGAGCACTTTGGATAAAAGCTAGAGAAGTGAAATCCAAACGCAAAAGATATGAATATGCTAAATGTACGAATATTAAAAACGATACAAATAAAAAGAAACTGACGGATAGAGTCCCTCTACGATCTTGACGCCGTGCACCATCTCCACGATCAGGTTCTTCCTCCGCAGCAGACGGTAGGTCTCGTGAGATCGCTCCAGCGGGGTCTTGCTCTTCTGCGCCCATCCAGTGAGACACACGCATTATTCCAAAGATAATAAGATATCAATATACATCCATTTATTAAAAACAACCTCATCATTATCATCATCACAAACTCTCATCAGACCGACCTTCTGCTTGTGCGTTTCCTCCACCACCTTAATGCTCTCCTGGGCGGCGTCGCAGGCCGAGTCCAAGGCCTTGCTAGCATCCAGGCCTTCCTCAGCCCTCAAGACAGAGTCCTCTCCCTTGGGCCTCAAGACCGAGTCCTCTCCCTCGGGCCTCAGGTCCGAGTCCTCTTCCTTTGGTCGCAAGGCCTCCGAGGCCTCTTCCTCGGGCCTCGAGACCTCCGAGTCCTCTTCCCCGGGCCTCAAGGCCGAGTCCTCTTCCTCGGGCCTCAAGACCTTCGAGGACTCTTCCTCCTCCTGGCACTCTGATTGGAGGTACGTTCGTTGGTTAACACAAGATGTTAACATGTTAACAATGAACGTCTCAACACCCACAGCTAACAGAACAGATGTCTGCGGAAAGTCTTCTGGGTTTTTCTCTTACCTGCAGCACGAGAAGACTCCAAAGCAGAGGGCCTGGATGGGGAGGTGTCCGGGCTTTCACCTGAATGATCACACAGCATAACAGTACATACAGTAGCTGCTAGAAGTGCTGCTAGGTCAGTATGTTAGCCTTCGGGCCGTTAGCCCAGTGGAGATTTTAGTATTGTTGTTCCATCAGCATGGCTAATATGACTAAATTGACAAAGGAAATCTCAATAATATTATACAACAGATATGCATTGAGCTCACATTCGATCGTAGTGGCCGAGGTGGTCTGTGTCCCCCTGCCTCTCCCTCTCCCTCTTCCTCGTCCTCTCCCTCTTCCTCTTCCTCTTCCTCTTCCCGCCTTGATCCCCACCGCATAATCAGGATCATCCCACGGGGTGTCCTTGGCTGCTTTTTTAGGGGCCACGATTTTAGGGGTTTTGGGCTTGGGAGTGGAGCACGTTTTGGGGGCGGAGCAAGCTTTGGCGGCGGGGCGTGCTTTGGGGGTGGAGACAGCTTTGGCGGCGGGGCATGCTTTGGAGGTTGAGACAGCTTTGGGGGCGGGGCTCGCTTTGGGGGCGGGGCTCGCTTTGGGGGCGGGGAGGGGCGTGTCGGAATCCTCCGGGGTCGCGGGCTCAGAAGAGCACAGCAGTCTTCTGCGCTCCCGTTCCTTCACAAACCGCCGCATGTGGTCGCTGGCCCCGAAGCACCTGCACGGTCGGGACAGGACAAAAGTGAACTAAAAACAAGGGTAGCGATGCAATTTAAAATATCCGAAAAGAAAAAAGGAAAAAGAAGCTTCTTAAGAGAGCTGTAACCCACATGTGGCCCACAAACTTGGTGGTCCTCTGCCGACCCAGGTCCACCATGAAGCCCTGTGGAGTGAAACAGCAGCACGCAAGTGGCTTTTATCCAAAGCGACTTACAATAATCACGTTTGTCGAAAGAGTGAGACAGCAACACATCATATCGCCAATGATACATAAAAGACGATTGCACCGCATTTGTGAACAAATATTGAAAGTTAGTTTGGTGAAAACACAGGATACCTGAAAGCCGTTTAGTTACCTTGATCAAGCCAGCCTTCTCCAGCCGTCGGCACAACATCCGGACGTCCAGCTTGGTGAGGTTCATCCTCAACCGCAAACCCGTCTGGCTAATGCCTTTGGTGCCGGTAGACAGAACTAAAGATACACCACACACACACACACACACACACACACACACACACACACACGGAGGAGAGGAGGAACCGTTAAAAACAAAAGAGGTAGACTTCATGAAACGTCATGAAAATTGATCCTCGCGTCTCGATCTAAGGTTCAGGGGGTGGGGCGAACTGCACGCACCAACGTAATAGGCCTGCGAGAAGAGATCTCTCTCCATGGTTTGATCGTATCTGATCATGGCGTCCTCCTCCTCGTCCTCGTCGCCCAGTAGGTCCTTCTTCATGTAGGGTTTCAGCAGCTTGAGACAGCGCACCGTTACTTTAGTACCTGGAAAACAAAACAACAAAGCATTGCAAGTGAAACCCGTGAAATCATCAAACATTAAGCACAGATTTAAGACAGATTTAAGAATCAGGTGAGATCAGATTGTGCTGGGCGATATATTGATATTGTGATACAAGACTAGATTTTGGATATCATGATATGGCCTAAGTCTTGTCTTTTCCTGGTTTTAAAAGGCTGCTGAAAGACCAAATCATCATATCATCAAATCATCAAAACATCGTATGACAGCAGTCTCCTGGATGCGCGACGTTTGACGTGCCCACGCCCGTTGACCTTTCTTGGTGATGCAGGGCCCGGCGCCGGGTAAGACCTCCTCCAGGGGCAGGGTGACCAGCTGGACCATCTTGTAGGACAGCATGTAATGGTACACGTGCTTGAAGGTCCTCTCTTTCGCTCGCTACAAAGAAAAATACACGCCTAGGATGAGATCTCATCAGTAATCCCCAAAGGCACAGGACAGTAATAACAAATTAAACAGGTTTTATGAATATCTAATGTGAACAAGCAATGGATAAGGATGGGTGCAAGGGTGGAGAAATATGCAAATGTTACTATTGTACATATGAATATTTGCTTAGTTAACGGTGCAGTGTGTAAGCTTTTGCACCTTTAAACTGCGAGTTAGTGCAAGTTTAGTTCAATAAATGTCAATAAGTTGGATGCGTCAGAGATGCACTTCCTGTGACCCTGCCTCTCCCATTGGCGGTACAACCCATCCTGTTCTTCCGTGACCTGCATTTATAAAGCGCTTTTAACCAACGTGCTTTACATTTTGTGCCTCACATTCACCCAGGCAAGCACACATTCATGCACACATTCATACCGACGGCGGTGTCAACGATGCAAGGGAACAGCCAGCTCAGAGTTAATCGAGGGAATCCTTACAGGGAGTGAAGGAAAGGAACTCACAAGTGTTTCTCGGAGAGTGACGAGAGAGGCCGTCTGGCCAGGGGTCTCCTGCAGTGTCTTGGACAGGGTTTCCATCATGATGTCGTACTTACTCCTCCTACTCAGTGAAGGGGGGGCGGGAGTACGGCCAGACATTTAGATTAACACCGAGGTGTAGTCAAGGTAGTATGTTTTAAATTTGAATTAATCAGGGTCCCCCCCCCCCTTCATTGTGTAGGAGGGCTAAGTGCAACATCCTGGTGGAAACCCTCTCCGGGGATTCCGTTGTTTGGCGAGTAAAAATAAAACAAAATGAAGGTTACATCATGGTAGATTTATTTCTACTCTAGCAGGTACAAATATAAACTGGAAAAACAATGCATTGTGTAGAGAGGAAAAAAGGGGTTTCAAATGATTAACTTTGTAATTAGACAATTGTATTATACATATTTAACATCTAATCTACCATGTTATAATGTTGCTTATAATTGTAATGCTTCGTTACCCCTTTTTATGCCCGTATGACACCCATTGCACTCTGAACCGTCCCTGGAAGGAGGGATCCCCCCACTCTGAGTACCTTCTCCAGATTTCTTCCTTGTTAATTAAGGGAGTCGTTTCTTGCCCTTGGGGGAGCTAGGGCTAGGGGGGGGTGTCATAATCACATGGCCTGTAAAGCCCTTTGAGACTGGAACTGAGACTGTAACCCCCCCAGTTTGCAGTTACACACCTGATGAAGTGGAAGCGTTTGAGCAGCAGGAGGATGGAATGCTGCTGCTGACCGGTGGACAGGCGTATGACGTAGGACTGCATGGTGATGAGGTCATGTCGAACCAGACACCGCCGCAGGTAGTGAAACTTCCCAGCATCCATCCTGTTTGAAATCAGAGCAACCAACTCACTCGCTAACCAAACCAACTCAAAAGGGTTGATGCGCAGAAGGCATGACGGCACCATAGGATCAAGGAGCAACATAAAAAAGATAATACACACAATTAGCTGACTTTTTAAATCCACGAGTGCAATATGATGAAGAAATTAGGGCTGGGCAATATATCGGTATTGCGATATATATGGATATTGCGATACGAGACTAGATATCGTCTTAGCTTTTAGATATCGTAACATGACATAAGTGTTATCTTTTGCTGGTTTTACCAGACTGTTCTATTGCTTGCTTTTACCCACTTAATAATTATATCCACATTAAACCCTACAATATCGTCACAATATTGATGATGTCAAGGTATTTGGTCAAACATATTGTGACATTTGATTTTCTCCACATTGCCCAGCCCTAGTAGAAATAGCAACGTGTATGAATATGACGGAAGGGTCTTATCTTGAGTATCTAATGAACTGAATGAAAGTATGAAGGTCCCACCTGAAGGAGGAGCTGTGCAGGTCTCTCTGCAGCTCGCCCTGCCATCGCGCCCGCCCCAGGCGCTCCAGGATGCAGTACGACGGGTCGGGGATTTTCAAGTCAGGGTCGCTGTCGTCACCAATGAGGATGTGGAACCTCTGCTTCTGGGACGCCACCAGGACAAGCTTTCGGCCATATCTGAACGACGGCACACAGAGAAAGGGAGTTGTAAGAAAAGAGAAAACAAGACAATATCTGTAATGGGTGTGGTGTATATTGTATTGGGGACCAGGTGACTGCATTTCCTCATCTCGGATGCCACAGTCTCTGATAACCAGTCAGGCATTCTGGGCTTTGGTTTCAGAAAATGCCCCGATTATTGTTATTGTATTGTGATTATTGTCGAACATAGATTTACATTAAGGGCATTTGGTAGACGCTTTTATCCAAAGGGTATGACAAAGAGTACATTTCTTGAAAGAGACAGCAATATATCGCGGTACATAAAGATAACAATAGAGCAGGTAGTGGATGTTGGTCAAACCACAAACACTTTTAAAACAGAATAAGAATATCCCTTTACCAAGATGCAGATAAAGGCCCCCCCTCACCCAATGACTTCATGATCATGATCACGATACCGACCTATTGACTGCCTCCTCCAGGCTAACCAGTGGTTTGAGTTCTGGGGAGCGGACATGTTTCGTGACGTTTCTCCTCTCCTTGAAGTGGGCACAGGAGCCCTGGATGCCACGCTTGTCGTTCATCACCACCATGATGGGGTAGATGTCGTTGCTGCCGTCGAAAAAACGATCCGTGGTCTGAATCCCCGTGTCAGGGTTTACTTCTGCAAACCTGCAACATAAAAATAGCAAAATAGCAGCATGTTTGGACCCCTGATTCCATTGTCTTGTCTCTATACATATACACACACAATACAAATACACAATCATTTCAACCTGATGTTCATGAAAGCCAAGGCTCTTTGTTAAGTCGCTTTGGATAAAAGTGTCTGCCAAATGCCCTAAATGTAAACGTAAAGGAACATAAGAGTGACTTCCAAATGACCCATCAAGATCTACAGTACATGAGATGATAAGTATACCAGAATGGTTGGGGTTTCCATTTAAAAGTGAATGACCCTACTATATAAAGCATATAGACACAAGAATTTCCTTGGGGATCATAAAAGTTTGACCTCATCTTATATGACCTTTTATGTACACGTACACATAATGGTGTGTAAGCATAGAGGGTCAAAGGGTCAGAGTGCGTGTGTGTGTGTGTGTGTGTGTGGTGTGTGTGTGTGTGTGTGTGTGTGTGTGTGTGTGTTGTGTGTGTGTGTGTGTGTGTGTGGAGTCACCTGTCAAACATCACCACGTCCTCCCTCTCCCGGGGCAGCTCGTAGAAGTCCAGCTCGGCGTTGCTCACCAAGGAGCGCCAGATGAACGCCTGGGTGAGCGCGTCGAGCTGCAGCGGGAACCGGGGGCTCCGGGTCCTCAGGCGGATCCACAGCGAGGGGACGGTGACGCCGTCGAGTCCTTCGAGCGCCACCTCGTCACACACCACGCTCAGCGGGTCCATGGCATCGCATGGCATCCAAAACAAGCGAGGTTTACCTGATCGCCGGGGGCGCCTAGCGGGCCTGCGACGCCGCCGAGAGGTGTTCCCGAGGGCCGCGCATTGTAATGAGGAAAGAACGCGTTCACCGAGACGCCGTGAAAATGGGAAACGCCGCTGGTTTATCTAGAGACAACTTCGATGGTAGCCCGCCGAGGAGTCCCAGTAGACACAGACTTCATGTTTTTTTTTGACGTCACAGTTCAACTTCGACCTTACGTCGTGCGTCTACGCGTCACGAAAGCCGAACTACCGGTGGCAGCGGCGCAGCATGGATGTCGAGTGAGCTCAGCGCAGCCAAATATTTTGACTATTCTCAATAGTTTGGTCATGGTTTTAACACTATTTGAAAGATAAAAAATGTACGCAGTGTTCAATGGTTTATTCAAATAGTTGATCAAAACATGATAGTAGTTGATCAAAACGTGCTGGTCAAAGCCGGGTGGAAATGTCCCAGTTAAAGTAACAACACCAAGGCAAGATCTCTTTCAACATCTTTATTATGAAGTACCTTTTTTTTTTTTTTTTAAAGAAATGTACAAGTAGAACCAGAACATTGACATCTTGGCGTTTTACCATTGAAAACAGAAACACCATGGGCATGTGGCGCAGGCTTAAAGTCACGTATGAAATGATTAATGTACATATTTACAGTACTAGAAGATATATCTGGAACAGATCGGAGTGAGCATGCTTCTAGCTACAAATAAAATAAAACTGATTGAAAAATAAAAAGCTTACAGTAAAACCATGGATTGGTTCAACTTATCCAGACTGGTAACATGATATAAAGGCACTGTGTTTCACACTAGTTGACAATACAAGACAGCTTTTCCATCTCTGAAGTAATTATAATAATCACAAAAACAATTCTGATAATATTCATTCATCCGTCCTAGGGCATTCTTTTGAACAAAATCCAATGACATTTAACCAACAACGGACCGTAGGCACCCGCAAAAGAAACATTAAAATAAAATAGATAATTCAACTTATCATCAGGAAAACATCACATAAAGAACATGCTTGGTGATTATTAAACTTACTTTTTTTGTATAAACATATATATCTAAAACTTTAAATTTCATATTGAAGGCATAATGAATTGAAGCAAGGTCTTTTTTCCCCATTATACATTTTCCCTTACAAAAAACGGATCATGGGCAAATTGGACAAGGACATTCTCCATAATATAAAATCTCTTTGCTCTTCTGGAGTACACTGTGGACACTGAGGAGCGGTACGCGTGTCACAATACGACAGACATGGCCAACTGGTTGAGATTTTTAAAAAAGAAAAGAAAAAAATACCTGTTCAAATAAAATTCGGAAAAAGGTCATCCTGTTAAGAGATGACAAAACCAAAAACATTGAGCAAATGAATGAACGCCAGATTAACAAAAAAAAAACACAAAGATACATTCTTACTCCCCATTAGCCTGGTGTTGTATGAAAACGCCGGTCCTTGTTCCTTGTTGGGCGGGGGGGGGGCGCTAGTGTATTTTTAGGGCTGAAAGGCATTTTTTTAATTTCATCATCTGGGGGAGGTCTGCACAACCTTGTTTTGAAGATGTAGGATAAAAAGATATATTTTTTTTACGTATGTTCAAAATATTACACCCGACGACAATGACGACGACACTGACAGACTTAGCGGCACAGGAGAGACGAGGATTATGCATTTAGGACGCACAATATGCTCTTTGGCTTGGGTTCGGAAAAAACACAGATGTGCACACACACATACAATGCACACAACAAAAAATGTAAGCGCAAGCATAAAAAAAAAAAAGACAAAAAATTATATATATGGCACTGCCCGCCGAACACCTGGGTTGTTCACAGGGTCTTCAGATAACATACATGAGAACGAACACGGTGACCTGGCAGAGACAGACAGACAGACAGACAGGCGCTACACTTCATGGAGGAACGGCCGTCGGATGGGAGACACTTTTGACTTGATTAAAAAAAAAGAATGACCTTGGAGGTGAAAAAAAACCAAAAATCTGTTAGGGATTACACAAGAAAAAAAAAAAAGTTGACTGCCCTGAAAGAACTAACCTTAAAAAACGTACACAAACACATTTATACAACATAAACGTTGAGATACAAAGAATGTATAGGCTGTGTTAACACCCAATAGTACCTGCCTCGTATATACATAATGCAAATAAAACAGGTAGTTAGGATACTTGCCAAAACAAAACAAAAATACATAGCTTTGGTAAACAAGTCACATGTGGTAACTCTGGCCAATAAACAGAATAGTGTGATCTGGTCAGAACATGACATCTGGGGAGTCAGAGGTTTGAGTGTTCCTATGTCGGCGGCGGGAGGGGGGTTACAAACAATTCTCGACAACAAGACAAACAAGATGGCGTTGTCTTTTGTGGCGTGGGGAGATGAGGGGGGGGGGGGGGACACACAGCTGATCAGGAGCCGTATGGAAGGCAGCGACACTCCAGAGAGAAACGTGTAGCTGCATTCATTCTCTGCCGACCTAAGCACCAAGGGTTTCTGTGGTAATGTAGCAGCATCGTAAAATGGTACGCAGAGAGAGAAGAGATAAGAGAGATAGAGAGGCGCCACTCCCTCCAGAGTAGTGGAAGCGGAAGACTGTAGTCAACATCTCCTTCCACCCGGTCCTTCAACACCCCCCAACCCCCACCCACCCCACCCCCCAACCCCAACAGCAGCGGGAGTCCGGTGAACACGAGCAAATTCCCCAACATCTCCGACACTGGAGAAATCCATTAGCCTTCATCCACTCCACCCTGGTCATCATCACCATCACCGTCGTCATCTCTCCTGCAAGACCTTCCGACCTCACCTTGAACTAGGACCTTGAGACTTGACTGAAACCACCTCCCCCCTCAAATTAACCTTGAGGCCTAGCGTCTCCCACATTCTCCCATCACACATTCCAATCCACTCCACTCCGCTCTCCATCATTCAACTTGTATTCATTGCTTTTCTGTCGTCCTGCAGGATCTCCATCATCATCATCGAAGTCCGTCGTCGTCCTCCGCATCACCTCCTCCAGGCTGGACCCCACATTTGCATCATTCCCTCTCCCACTCCCCCCCTCCCACCCCTGTTTCCAAGCGACCTGGCACCGCCCACCCGTCAGTCTATCTTCTCCACCTTCCCGATGATCTTCTCCTCGAAGATGGGCAAGATGGCGTCGTCCTCGCGCACCTCCTCGAAGACCACGCCACAGTCGAACTCGTCGCTCACCTTCTTGAAGTAGAACCTGAGCAGAAATAAACGACGCCAAAACAACAACACATGATTGAACTGGGAATGTAGGACTTGTTTGACTGTAGAGCATATGGTTCTCATTGGGCGGCAGCAGCTCAGGAGGTAAGAGCGGTTGTCTGGCAACAGGAGGGTTGCTGATCCCCGGGCTCCACCTAGCTAAGTGTCGAGGTGTCCCTGAGCAAGACGCCACCTAACCCTAACTGCTCCTGACGTTAGGTTTAGGTGTTGCCTCACATGGGTGAATGTGAGGCAAATGTAAAGCACTTTGGATAAAAGCCCTATATAAATGCAATCCATTTACCATTTATAATAAAAAACAAGTGTTATTCTCACCTGTAATGGCCCTTTTTAGTAAGCAGCTCCTTGAACTGGCCCAAGGTCACCACACGACCTTTGACCGACGTCCGGTAGGGGATGGGCTCGCCACAGAAGTAGTACGCCACCGTGATGTTCTCACACACCTGCCGCTTGCCAGACTTGTGCCTTGGAGAGGGGAGAGAGAGGTGTGAGAACATGCAAATTATATGCAAATCTATGCCCCCCTTCTCACTCAATCTTTGCAAAGCGACGCAAACACACACGCACATACACAAGCGGGGCACGCACACACACACACACACACACACACACACACACACACACACACACACACACACACACACACACACACACACACACACACACACACACACACACACACACACACACACACCACATACACACACACACACACACACACACACACACACACACACACACACACACCACGCGGGCATGGGCACATACACACACAAGCGGCAGGGGGCACACACACACAAAGCGGGCACGCCGTCGGGCACACACCGCCACCTCTGCTTGGCCTGCTGTATGGCGTTGCGCCGTCGTTCCTCCTCCAGCGGCGCCGGGCCTCCTCCCAGCTGGGTGAGGGGGTTGGGGCGGGTTGGGTGGGCATGGCGGGGTCCTGGATGAAGGGTGCGAGGGCTGCACCAACCTGGGCGGACGCGGGGCATGGGGTGGACGGCGATGCGACGACGGTTGTTCCGCAGCTGCGCGGACACCCAGGGGTGCACCGCCCGGGCCGCTCCACCGAGGTGGGCCGCGGGGACTCGTTGCTGCCCGCCGTCCGCCTGGAGCCACTGGTGCTGCCGCTGGGAGGGCACGGAAAGCGAGAGAGAGACCGTGATGAGAACCCAGCCCCACACACATCTCGGCACGCACGCACACACAAACAAACAATCGTTTGTTTTTTGTACGTTTGATTTAACATCCTGGAGCGTCAACACGGAGGCAGATAACCTGATTACAGATGATTAATTCTTAATTAAGTCTTTTAATTTCAGTCATCACTTTACAGTTGAAATTACACAATGCGAGAAGAAAGCCTGTTAGCCCCCGGAAACGTTATCCTTGGCGTTATTAATCGTTGGATTTACACTGCAGCATGGTCAATGTTTGCATCTGCCTGCCTTTTAAAACTATGTGAGCAGCACTGCCGATATCACAATACATTCAAGTATCAACAAACTTTCCATATTGTATGTGCCATCATACAAGTACGACAATAATTTGACCTTGAAATTGAAAATTTGACCTTGAAAGACCTTGAATGTGTGTGTGTGTGATGCAAGTGAATGTGTGTATGGCGCATCACCACACCTGTGAGCGCTCTTCTTGTGTCTCAGAGCCTCTCCCTCCATCATCCACTGCAGGATCTTCTGGTTCCGCTCCAGGTCCTCCGTGGGCACCTGGGAGTCTGAGCCTCGGCCGTTCTCCTCCACCTTGCCGGACATGTCCGCCTTCTTCCCGCTCCGCCGCGACAGTGTGCTACCTTTGCTGCTGCAGAGACACACACACACAAAAAACACACATAGGCAGAGACACACACGTCAGTGGAGGCCACAGAGAGGGAGCAGGGGTTCCCAAATGTTTTCATGCCGTGACCTACATGTGGAGGCATATTACAAACAGACAAATGCTAAAATATGGCTATTCCATATTGCACACAGACCCCTTTAGCAACCTACTTTGCGAGCCACGTTATGACAACCACTGAGATAGTGGATCATAAAAAATAAAAACACACACACACACACACACACACACCTGTAGCCCATGCCATCCAGCGTGCTGGCCCCAGCACCGTCGGCGTAGTTACGGCCCCTGCCAGCATACTGGCCGGCGGCCTCTCCGTTCCAGGGGAAGTTGGCTTGGGGCCTGGAGCCCATCTCCTCGGGGCCCTCACGGCCCCGGTGGTGGTACAGCTGCTTGTGGTGGTGCATGCCTACCAGGGGAAACCACAACAACGTTAATACACACTACACACCTGCCTGACTTCGCATGGTGCTGAGAGTTGGGTTAGTTTCAGGGCATCTCCTATATCTGGCCGTTTGAGACTGTAACTGTGACTAAGGGCCACACATATCAAATTGACATTTATAATTGTGTGTATATATATATATATATATATATATAATACCATTAGTATGAAGTAATAATAATAATAATAATAATAATAATAATAATAATAATAATAATCGTAATCGCTTTGGATAAAAGCGTCTGCCAAATGCCCTAAATGTAAATGATATATATATCTATACATGGCACTTCTGAGCATTCAAAGATGAAGATACATTATTCAAAAATACAGGAGGGAAAATGTGACAAAATATCAACAACAATAACAACAACAACAACAAAAATATCTGCTTTGTCACACTTCTACCTTTAATGGCGGCGGGCGGCATCCCATGACCTCCAACCCGGTGTGGGGGGTAGTGGGAGGGCGGGTAGTGGGAGGGCGGGGCGACGCCTCCGTCGGGCGAGCGCGACGACTTGGGGGGCGAGTGGCGCCCGCCGCCACCCAAGTTGGAGTTGGAGTTGGAGTTGGTGGCCCCTGGTGACTGGCAGCCCGGCGTCTTCATGACGCGTTGGACGTGGTCGTCCAGGATGGACTCGGGGTCATCCTCGTTGGCGTCCTCCATGGCCACCAGCCCCCCGTAGGTGGCGGCCACCGCGGTGCCCGTGGTCGTCTCCGAGTAGCGGGCGCCGTACATCGGCGGGAAGGCGCTGGCCAGCACCAACGGAGCGCTGTGGGCTGACATCATGGACGCCGCCACCGAGACGTCCGCGTCCTCGCCCTCCTCCTCCTGCCGTGGGGGACACAGATAACGGAGTGATGACTGGGAAAGTGTACGCTTATGTTGTTTGGAAAGATGTATCGATTGGAAAACACGATACTGTGTAAATATCGATGTGCTATGATATGAGGACGTTGAATTCTAAATGGCATTCTAAAACAGTCCACTGCTAAAGATCAGTGCCTTATGGTCATTTGAGGTAAAACAAAGTTACAAAACATCTGCCGTTTTAAATCTCATATTGTTTGTAATTGTTTGTCTCTGCTTTGTGGAACTGTAATCTACTCTGCTTCTATTTGCTGCCCATGTCTGTGTTCTGCTGATGTCCTGGCACATTTACAGCACTGTTTATTAATATGCATTGTCCCTGACAAATAAATGAAATAAATAAATATCATCATCTCATTCCAAATCAATTACAGTAAAAACTATCACGCCAAGCCAATAAACAGCTGATGTACGATCACGCCAGTCAAACACAACGAGAAGCCGAGAAGTTAACACGTTATGAAATGACTGCTCAGGGCTCACACACGTCCACACGCGAGACTCACCATGCGGACCCTCTTCAGCCGCTCCTCCAGTCGCTCCTGGGCATCCCTCTCCCGCAGAACCGACTCCAGTCTACTAATGAGCTCCGCGGCGAACCTCTCGGGCTCCACGTGGATGTCCTTTGGCATGCGGTACGTGCGCTAACACACACACAGACACACACACACACACACACACACACCATTAAATGCCTGCCTTTACGATGATGTGCATTGGACATGATTAACTGAAAGCCAAGAGGGAGGGAAATTAGCATCATGTTGTTCAGTGTTCAAGTACAATATGTACAGAGATGTGTCGTTTAGAACAGCCACTTTTGGTACGAATGCAGAATCGACTGCAGCACTGCTCGGGATTCAGTGTGCGTCTGTGTGTGGGATTCAATGTGTGTGTGTGTGTGTGTGTGTGTGTGTGTCCGTGGCCGGCATTTAGTCTCCTCGTGCTGTGTGCAGAGAATAATGCAGGCAAACACAACACGCTGCTGCAGCCCATTGGATGTCCTTGTGTTGCCAAGCGGTTGTTCTTGGCCAGCTGCCTTCGCAAATAAGTGTGTGATTTACACGTTTTAACGGCCAGTTACTGATTATCAACGAGGCTTATCGACAAGTCATTGTATTTGTGTGTCATTCCCAAATCTCAGCGTCTGGACAACAATTCTCCCCTTGCCTAGTTAACCTAGTAGGCTTCTGAATGACCTGCAGGTATATGTAGTGTAGGCTTCTGAATTACTTACAGGTATATGAGGTAGGGGGACACGCCCATTGGCTTTGGCACTTTCATGCATCTCGCGGCGATGCTGCTTACGATATCTATATGGGGGAACACCATCTCTGCACACACACACAAACAAGTGTTAGATCTTAAGCACCTTAAGGAATGAGCATATAGTTATATAGCAGGGATACACGATGTGTTTAAAATTAAAACATAACAGTGGTCCTGAGTAAACACATCCAACATGGGGGGGGGGGGGGGGGGGGGACGACGACACCCGAGACACTTACACACTGCTGTCCGTCAACGAAAGTGTGTCCGCGTCGCTCGACATGCTCTGCTGCTCGCTGTCGTTGGCGCTGGTCACCGGTGCACGGGCATAGCCCATGTTTACATAGTACGGATTCACCGGCTCCTTCCACGGCCTGGCGACAAAGACAGAGGAGGGGTTACGAAAAGCACAAAAGTGCACTCACACAACATCAGTGGGTATAAACTAAAGGTGTATCAGAATCAGAATCAAAAACAATTGGTGCCTAACATTGAACAGAGTAAGAACAGAAGAAAAAAAAAAATTCTAAATATATATATAAAAATTAGAAAAATAAGCAATAAAAAGGTGCAATTTCAAGAGAAGACAACGCAAAAAGACAAAGCAATTTACATACATCGCCCACACAAATACACATTATGTACACTAGTACCAACATGCCCTTGATAATGATAATGACATCCATGATAAAGAAGGTAAATGGGATAAACCCATAGCGCAATATAGCCTCACATTCGCCCATTCGTACACACATTCATCCACCGATGGCGGCGGCGTCAACCATGCAAGACCAGACCAACAGCCAGCTGGGAGGGAGCAGTTGAGGCCCACTGCCAGCCCCACCAGAAGACAGGTGAGGAGTCCACCAGACGCACCTGTACTCCCGGACGTCCTGCCTCCGCCGGTTGCCCGTGGTCCTCTGCGGCACCGTCTCCATCAGCAGGCGCTGGGTCAGCCTACTGGCGGGCGTCTCCCCACACTCGCTGTCATCCTCCTGCTCCTCATCTCCGGCTCCTTCTCCGCCTACTCCACACCTGGTTTGTGCGCCATGCAAACGAAAGCATGAAGAAGGAGCAGAACGGCCAGTAAGCCATCGGGTGAGGGCTGAACTGAATATGGTAACATGATTAGATTTCCATTGTGACATAATTCACTATTTGTGGGACATTTTTAAAAAATGAGAACCATGATCTGACACATGATTTGTTACATCTAGAGAAAACAATGTCTAGGCCAGGGCACTCATAATGGTGTTATAAACGTAAATTCTGTGAATGCACGCGATTTCCATAATATTTGGATGACTTGTTCAGCCCTTCTGTTGGACACAGCTTACCAAGACCAATAGTGGTGTATTATAAACGAATGCCATACCTCCACTCCTCATCCTCAGCCAGAGTAGGTAGGTACCCAGGCACAGGCTTGACCATCCCCGAGGAAGGACTCTGGTCGCTGGGGTTAGGCTTGGGGCTCTCCCCTCCCGTCCGCGTGTACTCCAGATAGAGGTCCGACTTGAGGAACAACGGGTAGGTGTTCTCCTCCATGGTGGTCTGAATCTCTGTCTGGGCCTGAGTCACAGACACAAGCATTGTCACACATTACAATGCTGAATAACAATTAGATAGCGCCTTTACAAAAAAAGCTACGTTTAAAAAGACAAAGCATCCATACAGTATGCTGTATCCAACTATCCATCCGTCAAGGAAAAATGAATCTATATAAGAAGCTATGTGGCCAAGTTACTCAACGACATGAGCCGTGTGATCCATGTGTGAACAGTTCACCAATTCATCTTGCAAACCTAGTTAACAGCAAGATGGAAATCTAGCTGCAAGCTCTTCAAAACGCCTATTCTTTGTGTCTTCCCAAATTCCCCAAAATCTCAGTGTGCCATTGTCCATTCTAAAAGACATGTGCTCCTCTCGGAATGTTACACAGGTCACCACGGACAATACACAACATACAATGCTGATAAAGCAAACATATCCCTTACTTGTTATGTACTATATCCAATATATTTGTAATACAACCATTATGTTAACCTGAAGCAAAGCAGCAGCACCAGGTCCCAGGTACAAGACCTACAAGACCAGGTACACTCACAATAACCAAAGGACACATGCAAAGCATGAAGGCACCACAGGCTGACAACTTGGCATCTGCCTGTAATACTTGCTTTGTTGTGCAGGCGTAGTCTGTCATTTTTTCCAAGTTGTTACCATTACAACTTGGAAAAATATTAGGGTTAAGGGTGTTGTCACCATGACTATTTGAGTGAAGAAGCGACGAAGAGCCGTGTTGTAATCACCTGTTCGAACATGGCGGGGTCCGGATGCGGCCTCACCACACAGTCTCTGATGAAGCTCTTGGTGGCGGGCTTGATCTGCCGCGAAACAATCCCAGTGCCGTCCACAATGTACTTCCTGTAAATAGCCTTGGCCAGCTTGGACCTCTTGTCCTGGCTGGTCTTGCGGAATCCCGAGCAGGCAAACCAAAAGTCAAGGAGGTCCGCACACCCTTCCTGGCACAGGAAGTTGCGGAACAGCTGGATTCCTTCCTGGTCATCCAGGAGAGAGTGAAGTGACTCGGCCCATTTCAAGTATGGCGGCGTTGGCGAGGCCGAACCCTCGGGTTCGTAGCCCAGGTCCAGGTCTGGGCGGCGCGGGGTCGCCACCGACGAGGAGGGCGTGTAGCTTGGCAGGTCCGCCATCTTGGAGGACGAAGACGACGGCGGAAAGTAGAGGGTCTGGGACTGGACCGGAGGGTCCACATCAGACCCCTCCTCGCCAGGGACTGGAGGCCGTGGAGCATCCTCGGTGAAGTGGGTGGGGCCGCTGTGAGAGGCCACTACCCCTCCGCGGTACCCAATCCCATGCAATTCTCTGACCACACTCATGTCTCTGATTGCAGGAAGCCAAGGTCAGATCTTCCTCTCCAGCAATGATTCGGCTGACAAACAAGTGTCCCTATGATGGGTGACAAGAAATAGGATACAATTAACAAAGTGTGTGCTGTGCACACAAACATCATATCCAATATGTGCCAAACATGACATTTTAAACTAAACTATTTATGCTTCTGCTATTAAGTTAGTTAATTACTTCCACACTCATCTGGTCGTTACAATTTAAAGGAATACAGGATATAGATGAGGGGGGATTGATAACCACGCCGGTGAAGTGTGTCAGAATAATAACATTAACACGTCAGGGTCCCCAACACGACTCCACACTGTAAGACCGGCGTACGCTACAAACACGAGAACCAAACACGCACGCGTGGTACACGGTGTTTACATTGTGTGTCGGCAGCTTTCGCCTACAATACGAAAATAAAACAAAATCGACAGCATCCATGAGAACCTGACAACATTAAAAGAAGCGGAAACGGCTCCGTGCACCAAAGTGGCTCCCAGGGACCAATCGGCGGCTTACCGACGCCAAGTTTAACGAGCTCAAGTTTAAAGGATCTCCAGGACGCCGAGCAGCGAGCCGTCGCCTCCTCCTCCTCCTCGGCAGCCTAACGCTAGCGTCAAATCCAAAGACACACAACGAGTGGGGAGCTAGTGAAGCCTCCCGCGTTGACCGGTCGACCAGAGACCACAGTTAACCGTGGCTGCCCGGGGCTCTGCAGCCACGGTGCTGCGACCACCACCAGCAGCACCAGCAGCACCAAGAAGTGCCACAGTGGTGCTTTGAAGTGGGAATCTCATTCATGTTGGCCCTTGCGAGAGGCGGTGGGGGGATGGGTACAGAAACTAACTCTACTATCACACACACACACAGCAACACAAGGCGGGCCTGCGGAGCCCTCACTTCTACATCTCTTCCACTAAGTTCCGCATGGGCCATCTAGTGGAATACACGAGTGGGGGGACAGGCAACGCGATGAAGAAGTTTGTATGTACAACAACAACAACAACAACAACAACAAACAAACAAAACCCCTCCGCCGTGGATCAATCAAACAAACAAGAGGGGGGAAAAAAAAAAACGGGAGGGCACGTTTTTCCACTCTGCTGCCGCCGCTGCCGCTGCCGCTGGTGGTGCTGCTGGTTTGCGGCTACCGTACTGTGCTAGCTACTTCGGCTAGCTAGCGAGCGAGCGAGCGAGCTATGTGGGGGCTACGCTATCCAGCCCCGGCCGTTGTTTTGTAATGAAAAGTGGCCGTCCTACCGTCTCTGAAAGCCCGTCGCCCTTAAACCACCGCATCGGGGACACTGGCGTGGTCTGTGTGCTCCCCGGCGCGACATAAGGGACGCGGCTTTCGACGTGAAATATAAAGAAAACAAATCCGTCCCGTCTGCCTGGTGCTTTAGCCCTCCATGGTGGTGGTGGTTGGTTGGTTGGTTGGTGGTGTTGGTTGGCTTTACTGTGAGGAGCAGCAACACTGGAGCCCCGGGTGGAGGAGGAGGAGGAGGAGGAGGGGAGGAGGTGGGGGAGGGAGAGGAGGGAGTACGTGCTCGTTACCGCCGCGGTGCGTGACGCGAGCACGTCGTAGGCGCTAGATGTAGAGTCAATAGATTGCGTGTACAGTACAGTACAGTACATGGCGTGAGGTAGGTGACACTTTCACTGTACGCTGGGTTTTCATAGCCACGAATCAAACTACTCATGACTCCGTGCGTGCGTGACGAATACAACAAGCTCGTTTATCTGATTGATCGTCACAAAAGTAATAGTGAGTTGGGCTCGTTGACGGCGTGGCGTTTAGTTTGTTTGTGTGATGCCATTTGCAAGGATATAAGAATTTCCAATGATTTATAATACTTAAAAAAACGCAAGATTTGTTATTCGTTGCGGAGACACGTGTGCATGCGTTTGTATCAACCGTGTTATTGATTATTGAGCTTCTATCGTGGGCGGTTCTGTGCGAAAGAAAATGTGAATGGGCTCAACAGCGCCACCAGCGGCACAGGCCGGTAATTGCACAAGGTGTGAAGGGAATGCGACGCTTTGATTACTTGCTTTGATTTTGAAGTGGAAGTACCACCATATCATATGCACATAAATATATATATATATACCGAGCTACAATTTAGAAATATGCCCGACATTAAAAAAAGACATGACATTAACAATCAGAAATAATCATCATTATAATAACAGGAATAACTGTAATATTCATATTCATCTTAATCATCATACTAATAATAAAGGAGCAAAATGAATACAGAAAACACAATCGCATCTCACTATAGATTTGGTTGGATTTCCATCGTGGCACGAGAGTTAATTTACCTACAAATAATACAAACCATGTAATCCATGTGTGTGCAATTAAAACTGAAACATTGGTATTAAAAAGCAAAATGTCCTTACTTTTGCGCAGGTGTTCAGACACTGTGTTCCATCTTTTGTGGAAGGAAGACTGGGAGAACGGAGAGAGGGCATCCCGCCAGCTGAGTGTTCTGCTCCCCACTAGTCTATACTGGGCTGTCAGTCACTCAGCCAGTCAGTCAGACAGTCAGCAGCGGTGAGCTCAAGCTGTGCGTGTGTATGTGTGTGTGTTTTAGAGAGAGAGCGAGAGAGGGAAAGAGAGAAAGAGAAAGAGAGAGACAATGCCTAGGTTATAAAAGTGAAAGTGTCAAAATTATTTGAAGATACCTTATCTTAAACAGAATAATTGTGCATTTTTAGACCATAACACCAGACATTGTACAATATTTTAGATTGATTCATTCAAAAGAAGGTCATGAAACGTAAACAATATTTTACAGAGTGTGAAAGTATTTGATCATCTTTGCCAAGTTATCATAGTATCTCTGCACTATAAGAAGTAGGAAGTACTAGAAGTATTTATAAGGATTACCAGGTTTGATGCAGGTGCACCAGACAGGCGGTAAGGGTCTGGTGGCTCAGGTAAAGCCCAGGCTTTCAGGGCTTCTATCCACCTCTGGATGGACAGTGTTTCCATGGTTACGTTGACCTAGATAGTACCCCCCACCACAAAAAAAAACAACATTTGAAAATATTTCCACAAAAAAATACAAATCACACCCAAGGTGACGACGGGCTGATGTGTTCAAGGTGGTAGAGCAATCAGTGAACACCTGGATGATAATGCAGGCAATAATGGGATCGTTAGGACATGGCTAATGTGTCATAACAACATAATTAAGTCACATATGGTGCACACACAGTCATGCATGCACGTGCGCACACACACACATGCGCATGCAGGCACGCACACACACACACATACACACATGCAGGCACGCAGGCACACACACACACATGCATGCACACCCACACACACACACACACACACACACACACACACACACACACACACACACACACACACACACACAGAGCAGGTCCTGCTGAGGCGGCTGCCCCTAGAGACAATGAGTTGGTTGGGAGGCGGGGCCAAACGGGAAGGGAAATGAACTTGACCTTTTGTGATGTCTTAGTGAGGAGGGGTGGGGGCATGGTGGCACTTATGAATATATAATGTGTGTGTGTGTGTGTGTGTGTGTGTGTGTGTGTGTGTGTGTGTGTGTGTGTGTGCACGTGTGTGTGTGTGCACGTGTGTGTGTGTGTGTGTGTGTGTGTGTGTGTGTGTCTGTGTGTGTGCCCATGCAGCACCTGTAAGCTCTTAGCTAAGAAAAGGTCACCTCACAGGGGAGCCACTCACAGAACTGGCCCTTGTTTTCACCCTATATATACAGTATATATATATGTGTGTGTGTGTGTGTGTCTATTTGTCTGTTTATCTGTCTATTTGTCTGTTCAGTCAAGTCAGTCCAAGTCCATTTTTAATGTAAACAAACAACTCAATATCCGACCAATCACATGTGAAATTGTGTTTGTTTTGTTTGGTTTGGTTGAAGCTTTGTTATAGTTGTAGACTTCTGTGCTTTCTATTTCGTTTCCTTAGATTGACTGTTCCGGATGACAGGGAATTCCATGCTTTCAAAATATAATATAAATATAACAACCACATGTTGAGTAAATGCTGGATTTCTATTTTAGGCCACTATTAAATATATAAATAATATATAAAACACATATGACACAATTAAAGCTTCCATTGAAAGGCTTCAGTCACATGACCTGTGACTGCTGTCGGCACATCTGTAGACCCAGAAGTCATTGAGCAGCTGTTTCATATATTGAATACAATTTAGATTTCAATTATATTCATTACAAATGTACATTCATTAGAATGTTCATCTAAGCTTAATAAAAGCCTTACGTTACAACAATTAATACACTTCTGTAGGCACAGATGTGACAGGAGCTGCTTCATGTATCAAATGCAATTTTTCAATTAATTAAATGAGCAAGTACACGAATACAATTTTGAATCCAAGCCTAATTAAAAGCTTAGATTTTGACAATAGTTTGTGTAATTGGCACTTTTTTACTCACAATGTATACATTTATAGTTTCAGGTTCCAAGTGATGTATGTATTTTTCTTTAATTATGATTTTAAAACACGTACAATGTTCAAGTTTTACATTCAAAGAGATTGTCTTGCCAGTTGAAGCATTGGTAATTGACTCCTGACTGGTGGAAAGCTGATAAAGATGGTTATACTGCAACCGAATCTTGTAAACAAACAGCTTTTATTTTTGCGGCCTAAGAACATAAGAACAACAGTACATTTGAAGATCATTTTGCACATGCACATTTGATACACGCTAAAAGGGCTTCTGAATTAGGCTGCACTCATACGTCCCTCGGCATAAGTTCCCCCCTAGTGGAGATCCCTCATACTCTCTGAAAGATCTTCTTTTAGCTTTTAACTCTGATTCATTGATTCATTGATTTCTGCAAAGCCTTTGATGATGAGTTAATCTTTAGCTGCATTTTCTTGGGATAAACGCACTTTATCATCATGCTATATCACGATGGCTGCAGTGGCAAAACAATGCCACTGTGTTTACCGGAGCGCAGCAGCAGCCATATACATGCTTTCTTAATGTGAACAAAAAAATGTATTTCTTGAATTGAGAGAGCATTCTTATACCAACAAGATGGGGCTCTTTGTTGGCCGACTGGTCCAGCTTGGGGTCCTTTGTTCCATCTGTCAGAGTAGATTTAGGCGTTTGTACCGAGGCCTGTCAGAAACAGGCTTATCTATCGGGGGCCTCCCGACACAAAGGCCCATTTAGATACTCAGTGAGAGAGTGAAATCTTCATTATGTACCTTTTGAAAGAGCATCAGTCCTGCGCTCCTTAAGGCGCTCAGAGGGAGTGAAGTATTTTTAATAAGGTATCGTGTGGTGACACACACGGCCCTGAAACAATAAGGGCCCTCGATGGGACATATACAATATAGTCTGCGGTGGCAAAGAAACCATTTTATGCATTTTAAGTTTGTCAAGAACATCGTATAATCTACCAAGAAGACTATATCTATCTATTTATATATATATATATTGTATATATAAATACGTGTTTTCCTCATTAATAAACACAAAAACCATACACTTCATTGCAATCAGCAATTAATTTAGATTGATGACATTATTCAGCAAAATAAATAAATAAATCGACTGCAATCAACCCGCAATCAACTGCAACCAACCCCAACCATCCATCCATCCATCCATCTGTCATCCTCCCTATTATCTCTCCCTGCATCTAACCACCCTTTTGTGTGTATGCACCCTCTATCCTCCTATCAGTTCCTCCATCATCCATCTCTCCCTCCATCTCTCCCTCCATCCCGCCATCCATCCATCCATCCATCTGCTGGCCCTTTGCCGTGCTAAAGCTAAAGCTAAAGTAAAGGAGTGTCAGCATATATCTGCCATGGCGCCCTGCTGATGTGTATTGTGATGCCGCTGAATACGCCAGCTACCAATATGGCCTCCACCAATACTGGATTAGCCACAGTGGATTAGCGAGGCTTCCCCTCCTGCTGCTTATTCAAATATTGTTTCACGTATTGTCATCCATATAGGGTACAGGCGCTGGCCCTGTCTGGTTTGCCGGCCAGAGAATATAATAAAAAAAGAAAGCAGCATAAATAAATAAATAAATAAACACTTCTTTGCGGACTTTCCTTCCATTCGCCCCCAACCCCCCACCCCAAAATAGCACCTGGTTTCATTGTGTTTTATTTAGTTTTATTTTGGAAACAAATATGGGGGCCGAGGACCGGTGGGGGCGATCACAGGAGGAGGCGATTGCCGATGGATGCTGAGACAATGAGCGGCTGTAACACAAGAGGAGTTGCGGGGTGATGGAGAGCGAAACCCAAGCAAGGCCAGAACAGAATCAGCCATGAAAGCATTGAGTCTTGATCTTTGATACACTATTTTTTTTTCTTTCTCTGGCCCTCTCTCGCACACACACACACACACACACACACACACACACACTCACTTGGGAGTCAAAGCAATTGATGTGCTGCCTTTGATGGCCAGGAGAGGCCTGCATTAACAGTCTAAAGGACCATGATGAAAGAGGGAAGAAAAAAGAACGAAAAGGGGGGAAGGAGATGTGTTATTAGAATGAATGAAGAAAAAGAAAAAAAAACATGCAAAATAAAAAAAATAAATAGTGGATTTTGCAATGGAAACAGACAACCCCGGGCAACGGAGGTTTGATGGTTTAATCGCGGCGGCGGAGGAGAGAACAAGCGAGGGAAAAAGGCTAGGATCTTACCATGTTAGCCCGCTGGTGGTGGCGGCGGTGGTGGTGACGGCTAAGGGTGTCTCGATGGTTCCAGTGTGTCATGGCCATCTTGTTAGAATCGCAGCGATGCTCAAGGCGGCCCGGAGACGAGGGTCCCTCTCGGTGGTCCGGCGGTCTCGGGGCTATCACACGTCCCGTCGTGGAAGCAGTGGCCATCTTTGTCCCGTTGTTTGTCTTGGATATCCTCTCCTGCCTCTTCACCCCCTCCCTTCGCGCCTTTGATCATGCCTTCCCCTCCCTCGCTCTCCGCCGTGTGACATCATCACGCAGCAGCGGTATCGACAATCATCAAAGAAGGTCTCCGCGTGAGACTGTAGGTCCATCTGGGTGTTACGCGTACACAGGGGGGAGAAAAGGTGTGTCGAAACAGAGCCAAGCGTGCCTTGTAACCCTCTTTGCTTGCTATTGTGACTGCACATGGATGGATTATTGGCCCCAACACACAGAACTCTGCAAACACACACACACACACACACACACACACAGGCGCACGCACACCCACCCACCCACCCACAAAAACCCATCCCTCAGCCGGGTGCAACCACAAGCCCCCCTGCTGTGCCTGCCCGGTGTTTGATGTTGTATTTTAAACAGCTTCCTTCGTTCCGATCTTCGTCATTCCCGACCCCGTTTTCCGTCTCGTTCCGTGGCCAAGATGATATTTTGGAGCATCATCACCGTCTTGGTTGGACACTCTTGGTCAAATACGGTTGTGTTGTGGTTTATCCTTGTTTCTTGTTCCAGGGTTCCTTCTGTCTCTCTCTCCCTCTCTCTCTCTCTCCCTCTCTGACAGCTGGTCAGTAACCATCTACAATCCTGTTAATATGTATATCCTTATGAGAGGCCAGCATATACTTCAGAGGTAATTATCTATTGTGTGTGTGAAATATAACTAACTACTTCAAAAAAGACCACATTCTAAAGAAATTAATTCAGAGGAAAACATGTCAGATACATATATTATGAATAAATGATTGAAGAATACAAAAGCAATGGGGATTAATGACTTACCGCAGAGTCTGTCAGTTCACAGGGAAGAAAAAAAATGGTCTCTGGTTTGTTTCAATTTGCAATTAACGGACAGAACAGTCCTCCGCGGATACAAAATGTGTCACTGTCCAAATGCTGGTTTTTAGAAACACGAAAACGAAAACATGCTATAGGTTGACTGGGGTTTTTACGTCATCCTTAACCATGGACTGTCTACAGAAAGAGAGAGAGAAGAGAGAGAAAAGAGAAATAAGAAACAGCTTACGGAGACAGACAGCTGATGGCCCCTTCCCACCTCTGCTCTCACTCTCATTCTTTCTCCTTTCACTTCACATCCTCACTAAGACGCCACCTCTAGCCTTGGCCCTCGCCTTGTCAACCTCCCCTGTCTACCTAATTGTCAAGGTCCTTGTTAGCATTATGCTAAAATGTGTTTTCCTGTGTCACTTTGCCAAAGGCCCCGCACATATAAGAGCCTCCACCGGGGGCCGGTTCTTCAGTTCGACCGCAGCAAACTGTATGAGGAAAGTGTAAAAAAGTGTCTTTTTGTATACAATATTTACATAATTTAAAGTTATAGTAGGTTATATAGGCTTATGTCTTACCTTGGATCCACATTACCCCCCCCCCCAACAGTCTGAATAGAGCTCTATAGTGAGACATTTATAGAGACATCCATCCACACATACACACACACACACACACACACACACACACACGACACCCAGCAGTGCACGCTCACAAAGAATGGGGACACACACTGCAGCAGATACGGGCAAAAAGCCACCACAAACTATTTCTTAAAAACGATGGGACATTTTAAGCGTAAGCCACAGCAGAAAGCGGCAGTAGCACCCAACTCCTTTAATAATGAAGTCCACTCTCTCTCTCTCTCTCTGTGTCACTCCTTGAGGTTATATGAATTAAAGGAAAAGGAGGGGCGAGGGGTCAGGGGGGGGAGTCAGGCAGACAACACAAAGGATTATGGGTGATGTGCCACCGAGGCCGAGGAGAAGAAAATCCCTTCAAAAAAATCAAAACAGAAAGAAATGGTTGTCTGTGTCTGACACACACACCACAGTCCAGACACGCCCCTAGTAACACTTGAACTCCATAGTAGGAGTCTCCACTCAGAATGAATCTGCCTCAAGCCAAGTGTTTTTTTTACAAAATAAAAGTGTTCTCAAGGCCTCAGAGCTGTCAGCCTGCTCAGGGAAGATAGAACAGAAAACCACTTAGATGATGCTTTATTTGTAAAGAATGTGCATTTAGCCAAACACATTCAGAGAGCACAAAGTGAACCAAGGATAATATTTTATGAAGAGATCCAACGCAAGTCGCCGAGAGTCAAGTAAAGAGGACGTCGTTGTGGTCCATATGCTATGTGAACATCACGCCTTACTGGTTTTCCTTACTGGTTAAGGCCAATGCCTCCATGGAGTGGGGTATCAGTTATCACGCTGTCCTTCGCTAAATCAATCCTTCCAGAAGTGGACTGCACACAAGGTGGAGGAGTTTAGTGATGGGCATATAAATAAATATTAAAGGATTTGTTTTTTCAACCATATCTATATCAATATACCCACATTAGAGATATAATGTGAAAAATGCCTGCAGTCGTTGCCGATGCTCTCTGTGCCTTTGGAGCGCAGCAGCAACATCTTTTCTGCAACTCCATCAGAGGTACTGATGGAGTTGGGGTAATATGGTGTGATCTGGTGAGCAGAACTAGTGGGGAGATCCATCTGGGTGCAAGCAACATGGAGGAATATTGGAATATGGAATGTTGTTCATTTGCATATACAGTACTACCCATATTGAAATGATACAAAGCCGGTTGGGAATCGGCAAAGTTCCCCTTTTAAAAACACCATGCATGCCCAGAGGTTCCTTTGACTTTCCATCCTGCTCCCTATGGTTTCCATTCAACTTTTGACAAATATTTCCCTCCAGCCTGGGTGTGGTCCTGGATTCCTCACATATGTTCCCCACATTAAGCCCATCATCAAATCTTCCTTCCTCCACCTTCCAGAAACATCTCCAGATTCCGTCCATCACACTCATCAACTCATGACTTCATCACCTCCCTCCTGGATGATTGTAATGGAGTCCTATTCTGGGTGGATCTCGTAATTATGTTGTCATGGCGACTCGTCGTTATACCCATACAAAGCCCTGGATATAGGCTCCGGTAAGCATAAAACTGTGCTGCATGATTTCTTACTTGCAACAACCCCTCGCAGCACATGACTCCCTTATTCACCTCCACTGGCCCGGCCTGGCAAGTCCCATATCACTGACAAGACCCACCTTCTCCCCTGGAAGTCCCTTGTCATGCCCTTGCCTGCTGGTACCCATTCAAACTCCTCGACACCTACTGCACCCCCTCCTGAAATCTGTTCTTCTGACACTGGACAGCTCACCACCCCGCACACCAGGAGGGGTGGCTGATGGTCTTTTTGGGACAGAGCTTTCAGAGTGGCTGCCCTACCTTCTGGAACTCCCTCCCTTCCAGAGATCCAAAAACGCTGGGTCTACTGAACCAAAAGAAACACCTAAAGACCAACCTCTTTAGCCAAGCCAATACAGGATTTAGTTCTTCATAGTTTTGTGTTATTTTATTCAATGTGTACAGCACCTGAAGAGTGTCTACCTAGGGTGTCCTTAAATATGCACTGTAGAAATATGATTTATTCATCTGTTATTATATCTATTATATAATATTATTAACTTCCATAGTTCATATAAACATGATGCAATCATTGCCATTCAAATGACACCCTCACACTCACTACCAAGAAGCCAATTTCAGAAAAGCCTCGCATATTCTCCCCACAAGTCGCGTTGACACTCTCACACTCACAATCGTCTGAATGCAGCGGTTGATTAGGCACGTTCTGCTGGGACAAATAGAAATGTTGACAATCACCCCATGAGCTAGTCTTGGCCCACCTGCAGAAATAACAGAAATAAACCTGCCTGTGCCGCATTGATAAGCAGTTCCCATTAAAAAACCAAACCATTTGCCATTCACACACAATGAGATACCACACATACAAGCAACACAAGGACACACACTGAAGGAAGCATGCATGCAGGCACACACACACACACACACTATCTAAATAGTTTTTTTCCCACTAAAACTGTGACAGATCAGTAGATAATCTGTTTATAGAACTGTAATTACTTAAGACAGGCCTAGGTGATAAATGTCTTAACATTTCACTCAAGGGAGAAAGGGAGAGAGAGAGAGAGAGAGAGAGAGACAGATCCTCGTTGCCGAGGTGGTTGAGGTTGCTGTCTGGGTGACAGAAGACAAATGAGGCCCCAGAGAGCGTCATAAAGGTCAGGTATGGAACCAGACCGATGGACGTTAATCCTGACCCCAGGGAGCAGCCACAGCACATCCGGCTGCGAATGCAATCGCAACACGTGGCTGTGACATTTAACCTGTGTGTACCGGGGAGGCCTACAACTGTGGTTGCCCTAAATGCATGCGTTCCTATAGGGCCTGTAGACAGACAAAACGTAGACAGCCGTTTCTCACAGAAGCAATTAAAACAACCGAGGGAATATTTATGACCTAATTACCAGTATAATGAATACTATTGGTTTGTTTTGTCTGTCGGTAGCTATATTTAACGTAATGTAATGTACATAGCTCCTTTTGTGAATCCCACTACTCAAATCCATAACATATATTTGTGATTTGTGATTCTAGTTGAAATATAATGCACTAAGTTGTGAAAAAAAATCAAGAACTATTCTTGCTAATTATATAAATTCAAGCACTTTCAATGACCCATGTCTATTTATGTCGATTATCAAAAACATTTATAAACTTTCAAGAACCTGTGTGAACCCTGTTACTCTATTGAGTAGAGGTGCACAATTCATGTAGTATTACGTGCCAGAAGTTAGTATGGGTAAGAGACATGAGAGCTCGTCATTTGACACATCTTTGTAAAGGTGACATTATACACTAGTTCATGATTAAAACCACAACAAATGGCCATCACCCAAAAGTCCACAATTTCAGTGTTCATTACCCAGTGTGAAAGTAAAGCTGGCCGGACAAGCCCTGTTAATAGCGATGTTCAAGTGTGACCCCAGGCAACCAGGACTGCAAAAGGTGGGGTCTATACATTTAAACTGATTAATCAGACTTCAAACTAGTAACCCACGTAAATGTCCACTTCACCACAAAGACCATTGACGACACCTTGTGGAGTATATGGCATCTGGAGCAACGTTCTTTGCACCATTCAAAAACATTAAAACATTGCATTTCTGGGTGAAAAAGACACAAAACAGAAATTATACTAAAAGCACGGCACTTTAATTTTAGACTTTCCGTTTGAGAAACATGAACACAAAGAAGGTTACGGTATCCAAAACCATGTCACACACAGAACTATTAATGTAGGAAAAAATGTATGTAGGAAAAATAATCAGTTATTGTATTGTAAGAAATGTAATGCAGGCCTATAACGCCATCTTAGCTGACGTTCCTACAACCTTCAATGTTAAAATAAAAGTGTCCCTTTTCACTTAGACCATCACTTGTCTTCTTCGGCCTCCACCTCCTCCTCCTCAACAATGGGTTTGCCATTTCCGGGCTCTTTAATGTCCTCTGCTTGTTTCTCTGTCTGTTCTTCTTTTGCCTTAAGAATGTCTTCGCCGCCGCTCTGCTCCGTCGCCTCCTGAGTGGCCTTCGCATCGCCGGCAGCACTGGGATCAGGCTTGGGAGCGTCCTCTTTGACCACCTCCTGGAGGTTGTACTTCCTGTAGAGGGCGTAGTCACGCACCACGCTGAGGCAGCACACCGACTTGATGACCTCCACGATGATGCTGAGCTCTGGGTTGGTCAGGTCCACCTTGTTCTCTGGGTTCATCTTCCCCACCAGGCCTGCGGGACAAGGACATGACAAGAACGTTGAAGTCAAATAAAATGGCATTGTCGCTTATGACATCAGGTTTTGTTCACTCTTCTAAAGCAAGTCTGAGTTTTTGTTAACTACATTTACATTTAGGGCATTTGGCAGATGCTTTCATCCAAAGTGACTTACAAAGAGTACATTTGTTGAAGGAGACAGCAATATATTGCTGTGGTACATAAAGATAAGAATAGAGCAGGTCTCAAACATTCATAGTTGCGAGGCTAATAGAACAACTTTCATAATTGCTAGGTTTCCTGCATAAATAGCTGGGATAAGAGCAGATGTGCCACTCTGAGCACATTACCAACATCTAAGAACATACAATATGCTAAACAATGCTAAGTACTATTAATAATGCCAAGATGGGGGGGGGGGGGTTATACATGTAGTTATATATTTTTTGAAGCCATGACAGTATAATCAACAGACATACAACAGACTCCTATTTGGAGTTTTTGTTAGTCCCTTCCAGTCAATGGTCAGTCATATCAGCATCACATTTTCTGTGGTTTGGCCAGTCGGGTTGCTTACAGTCGAGACCCATTCAGAGCATAAAGAAAGTGAAACGCCCCATTCAAACAAATTTCAGGTTGCCTGCCATCAGACATGAGATGTTCATCTCACGTTTAATTTGTGAGACTACCTGTATTATTAGGATCTGAATGACTCCCATTTCCAAGATATTCTAGTTAAAGCAAGCTGGAGGGAATACCTGCGATTGAATTGATGATGTCATCCCTCTTGTTATGACTGCTGTTCCGCGCCTTGAAGGCAATCTGGTAGGTGGCATGATTGGGGGTTTTGAACCATGGCTCCAGGAACGTGGGCAGATACTTATCCATGTCTTCCTGGAAGGCCTTGCATGTTCCACTTACCTGGAACACACAGAGAGGTCAGAGGTGGCGGTCACACACAGTGCATAATGTTGACAGGCGTATCAACGCAAACTATTGACCTTTACAGGACATTGTGTGTAAACTGCGTGCATGCGAGATGTGGTCGTCTCACCGGCAGCATCCTGAGAATGACACGGGACTTTTTCTTCTTGGTGGCGTGGAGGTCGGACAGGATGTGATGAACCAACTTGGCGGGATCTGGGTGGGCAACAAGAAAATTTGCTTTTAATAAGAGGAGCACACAAAACCAAATGGAATATATACAGAAAGGTAAAGTAGATACAAGTAAATAAAGTTGCCAATTTCTTTTTTCACCTACCCACATTGTGGGTTCTCATGAAGACAACGTTGTTCGCTCCACTGGCCACAGCCTGGAATCGCCTCTGTCCTTTCCCTGTTTGCTTCAGCTGAGCCACCTCCTTCTTCAGAGCTGCTTCAGCATCGTCTTCCTCTTCGCTGTTACTTCCATCACATTCTTGGCTCTAGCATCAGACGTGAATTATACGTGCCATTATATACACACACATACACCAATCAATGTTTAGAATTGTGCCACACTGGCGCTGTCACACTGTACATCGTTTATTTGGACGACCTGTAAAATGTATGTTCATAAACTAGAGCGGGGATTCTCAAACTTTTTTGAGCACTGGACCCATTCCACATATTGAACCATCCTCAAAGACCCCCACCCCATTCCATATGAGTACATAATATAAAATAATCATAATAGCAGTAGTAGAATAATGATATACTATGTGTATATACATCATTAAATAACAGTATAAAAGAAGCAAGGATGCATTAATTCATTAGAATGTAATTATATTCAACATTTAACACTAATTTATATTTGTTCAATTGTAATACATTTCAATATTATTACGTTAACTTTGCTGACATAGTACTTACAATGATGAACTGATATACTACTCACAAGAATTAACTGATATTTGTAATAGAAATGTTCAATACTTTTAACCCAAAAAAATACCACGAGTGAGACCCCCCTAGTGCGCCGTGGCCCTAGCGGCCCCACTGGGGGTCCGCGGAGCCCCAGTTGAGGACCCACTAGAACCCACACGTTGGTTGCGTTGCGTTGCGTGTTACCTTCTCCGGTCCGTACAGTTGATCCGCGTACTCTCCCAGCACACTGTACGCCTCCGAGGTGCACTTCCCTTCGTTCATGTTGCAGGTGATGAGGACCCCCTGCATGCCCACCTCCAGCTCCCTCGACCCCTTGAAACGCTTGCTCACACGGCCGCCGACGTACCGCCTCTTGCCGCCGCGTTTCTTGTCGTTATCCGCAGACATGTTACACACAAAATTCGAACACAGAAAGTCGAAGATGGGGGAAAACTCAACCCCCGCGGGCTTCCGTTTGCTAACGCTTTCGTCAGCGGCTCGTCTTAGCTAGCAGCTACGCTATAGCAGCCTCCTCTCTCTAACTCCAGCCCTGTGAATAGTAGACGTGTCTTCTAGCTAATACAGCGGTCCTCAAACGACTCTTAAACCAACATAGAGTGAACGTTACGGACGACGAATTGACTCATGGGCGACCTCACGTCCATGGCGCGCTTCCTGTGCTACCGCGTGTGAGGAGGGACAAACTTAGTTGAAACCGCCCGTCGCAACTTTAAAGGTACTATGTTCATCATGTTGCTGGCTGCTACTATCTACTAGTTACCATGTTTATGCGAGGATCAGACCACTAGTTTAAGTTCACTTTTTTTTTTACGACTGTACAACACTTTAAAAAGATGTTTGCATCAACAGCCAGAGGATTACTACTTTTTACACTTTTTACTTTGACCTATTTTTACTTTTACACTTTTTACTTATTAGGTTCTATATTACTAATTGTTCAGAGTTGTTTTAGTATTTATGTTTATAAGAATACGGTTCAGAAAAAAACTTTTTACTGTACTTACTACATTACTAATTGTTTAGAGTTGTTTAGAAGAATACTGCAGGAGCGAATGGGGAGTAAGTATTCCATTGTTACTTGTTACATATGACAAAGGAATCTTGAATCTTGAAACATACTGCATTTGTAGTGTTCACTACTAATACGTCCTCTGGGTGCGTTGTGGTGCCCCTGGTGACCTGCTCTGTGTGTGGGCCCCCAGCTCCCTGTGTCACAACACCACAGAGACGGTGAACCACGCCATACTGGCGGTGGGCTACGGTGCCGAGGAGGATGGGGGGATGCCATGTTGGATCGTGAAGAACTCCTGGGGCCCCGCCTGGGGAATGGACATGTAAATAGACTACACTACACTGTGTGTGTGTGTGTTGTGTGTGTGTGTGTGTGCTTATCAGAGAGAGGGCATGTGTGTGTTTGTGTGTGTATGTGTGTGTGTGTGTGTGTCAGAGAGAGGGCGTGTGTGTGTGTGTGTGTCAGAGAGAGGACGTGTGTGTGTGTGTGTGTGTGTAAGAGATAAGAGAGAGAGAGAGAGAGAGCGAAAGAGAGAGAGCGAGCAAGCATAGTGGTGTGTGCGTGTATATGTGTGAGTGTGTGTGTACTGTATTGTACTCCATTGTATCAAAGGGTTTGTTCCCTTCAGATACTTCCTGATCGAGCAAGGCAGGAACATGTGCGGCCTGGCGGCGTGCTCCTCCTACCCTCTGGTCTGAGCACACGAGCAGCACAAGCGAAGAATAAGAAAGCAGAGCACCAGGGAAGATGAATAGTCCATACATCTAAAGCTGTTGATGCGGATTCTTTTTTAAGTGTTTGCCTTTTACACTCAATTCACAACAAACTAATGTATGATGCAATTTATATGAATAAAAGACGAATGAGTGCATGTATCTCAAGTTTTCAAGTATTTTATTGTCACTTCACAATTTACACGCGAGTATAAGCAGTGAGTGAAAAACTTTTTGTGCAAAACGCCCGACAGCCGACAGTAATTATCTGAACATCTATGTATCTGAATGTGTCTTAACATATCTTCTCAATACAACATGATATAACACATTTTTTGTGTTATTATATTAAATACATAAATGATTAATTTTATTTATTATTATTTTATTTTGTATTTCATGGTTATTTTAGCAACAAAAAAAACCCACAATTATATAAAGTCGTGATTTAAAACGATATTAACCAAGACAGCAATGACTTGTCGAGTCATTTCATGCAAGTCTAAGTCAAGTCTCAAGTCATGGATAGCAAGTCAAGTATTTTATCACTGTTGATCAAGCAAGTCCTCAATCTGGCGACTTAAGTCTGACTCGAGTCAAGTCACTAGACTCGAGTCCCCCATCTCTGAAATAAACTGGAAAAAAGTCCAGGGAAATTTTGAGGGTGCCTGTTGCCATATAAGCAAGCAATAACACACACACACACACACAAACACAGGGATGGATTACCGAACGGGCCTACCGGGCCCAGGCCCAGGGGCCCATGAGCTCAGGGGGCCCCTAAGCCAGAGCCTCTGCGTGAAGTCGCTGTTATTAATTTGCATTTCTTGTCTAAAATACACTGGCACCGACCGACGCGCGTCAAAACAGTGCGGCCATGTATTATGATCATAGAGTGTATACTAAATATGATAGTGTAGTGACTACATAATGGGGTTCATGTTCTCCTCTTGTTGTGGGTTGTGTAGCGGGGGGGAACCAGATCTGGCACTGGGGCCAGAGGGGACATTTATTGTGGTTGCAACTTCCTGTTCTAGTCTCTCACGCATGCGAACTAATTCCGCCTTTTTCCACTGAGAGTGTTTCCCGTTGTTTGGATTAAAAACAGTTCATTTATACTGCCTACGTCCTTCCTTTCCTCCGGCACTACATTGGTGACCCCGACGTTCGTTTTTGTTATTTATTTGTTTACGAAAACTTAACGAGCGAACGCTGCAACTCAACGAGATGACCGGGCGAGGAAGACGTTCACATCAGCGGCAGCCATCACCATCCCCTGTCAGGATGACACGTGGTGCGCGCACTCCCACTCTCAAACTACCAGAGTTCTGGGACTCGACGCCTGCTGCATGGTTTGCTATTGTGGAGGCGCATTTCGACAAGAGCGACATCACCGACGATGGCGACCGGTATAACCATGCCGTGGCTATGTTGGGCAGCTCCACCGCAGCTCGGGTGGTGGGTTTTTTGTCTGACCCCCCGACAACGAACAAGTATCAACGCCTCAAGGCCCTGCTCCTGGAGACATTTGAACTGTCCACTGCGGAGAGGGTGCGTCGCCTGTTTGCCATGTCGGACTTGGGAGACGAGAGGCCCTCTGCACGCATGGAGAGGATGCTGAACCTGCTCGGTGCAGAAGACCCCATGATCCTGTTCACAGAGCTGTTCATGCGCACACTGCCAGCTCAGGTCAGGATGGCGCTGGCTAACACCACCATCGTGGGACCCCGCGCCCTGGCCAGGGAGGCGGACCGCTTCGTCTTGGCCATGCCTCAACGGTCCCCCGACCTGCTAGCTCCCGCGGCTGCCCCGCCACCGGACCGTCGCAGGAGGACGAAGGACGACGCCAGACCCTCTGGCCAGCAGGGTAACGCGGCGGGCCATTGTTTCTACCATGCCACGTTTGGCGCCAAGGCCAAGCGGTGCTGCTCACCTTGCACCTTCGGCCCGAAGCCGACGGGAAACGGCGGAGCCGGCGCTCGGTAGTGGCCCTGAGCGCTGGTGTTGCCAACAGGCTGCTCTTCATACAAGACACTGTCTCCGGCCGCAGGTTCCTGTGTGACACAGGTGCCCAGTGGAGTATCATTCCGTCAGGGAAATCGGAGGTGGCGAAGGGAGAGCAGAGTCCGCAGTTGGTGGGTGCGGACGGCACGCCTATCCGTTCTTACGGCACTAGAGCGGTGGACGTGTGCTTCGGAGGACAACGCTTTACCTGGGATTTTGTCGTCGCGGCTGTCACACTTCCCCTCCTTGGCGCAGATTTTCTGTGCGCCCATAACCTGTTAGTGGACGTGGGGAACAGGCGCCTAGTCAACTCGCAGACTTTCGCTTCCTTTGCCTGTACGCAGGGGGAGGCGGTCTACAGCGGGTTGTCCAACACGCTTGCCGAAAGCGACCAGTACCTTCGGCTGCTCGCTGAATTCCCCGACCTCACTAAGCCCACCTTCTCCGCGCCCACGGTGAAACACGGAGTGGAGCACCACATCGAGACCAACGGGCCTCCCCTCCACGCCAGGGCCAGGCGCCTCAACCCGGAGAAGCTGTCCGTCGCCAGGTCAGAGTTTGCGCACATGGAGCAGGTGGGCATCGTTCGGCGCTCGAACAGCCCCTGGGCGTCTCCACTACACATCGTCCCTAAGCCAGACGGCGGGTGGCGCCCATGTGGGGACTACCGCCGCCTCAACGACGCGTCCAAGCCTGACCGCTACCCGGTCCCGCATATCCAGGATTTTTCAGCACACCTGGCGGGGAAACGCTTTTTCTCCAAGGTGGACCTGGTACGGGGGTACCATCAGGTGCCGGTGCACCCCGAGGACGTCCCTAAGACAGCCGTCGTCACGCCCTTTGGACTCTTCGAGTTTCTGCGGATGCCGTTCGGCCTGAAGAACGCGGCGCAGACCTTCCAACGCCTCATGCACTCGGTGCTCCAGGACCTGCCCTTCCTCTTCGTCTACTTGGATGACATCCTCGTTGCGAGCACCGCGGAAGAGGAGCACCTGTCCCACCTCCGGACCCTCTTCACGCGGCTCAGCCAACATGGGCTGATTGTCAATCCGGCGAAGTGTGCTTTCGGACGGGAAGCCATAGACTTTCTCGGGCACCGGGTCACCGCGAAGGGTGTGACCCCCCTCCCCTCGAAGGTGGAAGCCGTCGCTGCCTTCCCACGCCCCCGCACGGTCAGCGAGCTCAAGGGGTTCATCGGGATGGTGACCTTCTACTATCGGTTCCTCCACCACATTGCTCACATCCTGCAACCGCTGTATGACGCCCAGAAGGGCAAGACTTTGAAGCAACCGGTCGACTGGACGGCGGAGCGTGTCAAGGCCTTTCAGGACACCAAGGCGGCCCTGGCCCGCGCTGCCCTGTTGGCCCACCCCTCACCCTCTGCGCCCACCGCTCTCACCACGGACGCGTCTGACTTTGCTGTGGGTGCGGTGTACGAGCAGTGGGTCGGCGACGCCTGGCAGCCACTCGCTTTCTTCAGCCGCCAGCTGTCTCCCAGAGAGCGCAGGTACAGCACCTTCGACAGGGAGCTCCTCGGACTGTGGCTCGCGGTCAGACACTTCCGTTTTTTACTGGAAGGCCGCGAGTTTACGGCCTACGTGGACCACAAGCCGCTCACACACGCCATGTCCAAGGTCACGGAGCCGTGGTCGGACCGCCAGCAGCGCCAGCTCTCCTACATCTCGGAGTTCACCACCGACATCCAGCACGTTGCTGGAAAGTCCAACCAAGTCGCGGATTGTCTCTCCAGGGCGGTGGTCGGTGCGGTCCAGCTGGACTTGGACTACTCCCGCATGGCTGTGGATCAGGCCACCGACCCCTCCGTCCAAGCTCTCAAGTCGTCGGACACGGGGCTGCGCCTAGAGGAGGTGCTCTTCAGTGACGCAGGGGCCACGCTCCTGTGCGATGTCTCCACGGGTCAGCCACGACCGGTGGTCCCCGCCAACTGGAGACGCCCCGTCTTCGAGGCGGTGCACGGCTTATCTCACCCCGGTAGGAAACCGTCCTCACGGCTGGTGTCAGAGAAGTTCGTCTGGCACGGGCTCAAGAGAGACGTCAGGGCCTGGGTCGACACTTGCACTGCCTGCCAACGCGCCAAGGTGCATCACCACGTCAAGGCCCCCCTGGAACAGTTCTCTGTGCCCGAGCGGAGGTTCGACCATATCAACGTGGATCTGGTAGGACCCCTGCCCCCCTCGCATGGTTACACCTACCTGTTTACCATGGTGGACAGGACGACTCGCTGGCCGGAGGCCGTCCCGCTCTCCTCAACGACAGCCCCCGACCTGGCCCGGGCGTTCATCGCGGTGTGGGTCTCCCGCTACGGCACCCCTGCTGATCTCTCCTCTGACCGTGGCCCGCAGTTTACTTCGGAACTGTGGGCAGCGGTAGCAGAGAATCTGGGGGTCAAGCTCCACCGCACTACTGCCTACCACCCGCAGGCTAACGGACTGGTTGAGCGCTTTCATCGCTCCATGAAGGCCGCCCTTCGAGCTAGCCTCACGGACAACAACTGGCTCGACAAACTGCCGTGGGTCATGCTTGGGCTTCGGACGGCGCCTAAGGAGGACCTCCAGTCATCCTCGGCCGAGCTGGTGTTCGGACAGCCGCTGCGGGTCCCCGGTGACTTCATTCCCAAGTCGACGGAGCCCTGGTCCGCCTCCGCTCAGCGCGCCTCCCTGCTGGACAGCGCCAGGGCCTTCGCCCCGGTCCCGACTACGCAGCATGGCGCCCCTGCTTCGCGGGTGCCCCCGGAGCTGCACTCGGCGGGTTATGTTTTCATCCGCCACGACGGACACAGGACTCCACTACGACCTCCCTATGACGGGCCCTTCCGTGTCATCAAGGCAGGAGCCAAGAACTTCATGGTTGACATGGGAGGTAAGCCTGAGTGTGTGTCTGTTGATCGCCTCAAACCGGCCCACTTGGACCTTGAACTGCCCCCGGACTTGGCCCTGCCACCGCGCCGGGGCCGCCCTCTCGTCCTACCCCCCCTGCCAGGCCGTGGCCGTCCCCCCCTCCAACCCCGACAAGCCCCCGCAACTCGCGACCCCCCGGTTGTCGCTGCCCCCCGCCCCGCCCAACGGGTGGATGTGATGGACAATGTCACGCCTCCTCCCGCACCTCCTGACTTTACCTACAGTCGTAGGGGTCGGGCCATACGCCCTCCTCGCCACGAGGGTTTCGAATATTGAGGTGAACACTGGGGGGGCTGGTGTAGTGACTACATAATGGGGTTCATGTTCTCCTCTTGTTGTGGGTTGTGTAGCGGGGGGGAACCGGATCTGGCACTGGGGCCAGAGGGGACATTTATTGTGGTTGCAACTTCCTGTTCTAGTCTCTCACGCATGCGAAGTAATTCCGCCTTTTTCCACTGAGAGTGTTTCCCGTTGTTTGGATTAAAAACAGTTCATTTATACTGCCTACGTCCTTCCTTTCCTCCGGCACTACAGTATGTATTTTGTTAATTTGCTGTTTGCTTTAATTGAGTGTACCTGCTCTGTGTTAGAAAATGTGTATGTGCGCTGTAAATCTGTTGAGGTAGACTACAGGTGAATTTAGTTATTGTGCTGATGAAAAGTAATGTTTTGCGAGCGCACAAAAAAAATTGCAGGCGCCAAGGGGGGGGGGGGGGGGGGCTTTCACCCGTCCAGGCCCAGGGGCCCATGGTTTCATAATCCGTCCATGCACACACACACACACACACACACACACACACACACACACACACACACACATATATGTGTAGGAGAGGAGTAGAGAGATACTCTTTTGAAGTAATGTTTCATTAGCACACTAACAATACCTAAAAATAAAACTGTACTTTTGTATTAGCAAGGTCATAACTAGGTCTTGATCTTAAATCAAGAATTACATACACAAAGCACACACACAGCATAAACACAACATAAAATACATAGGCCTATACTCAAAAACACACACACACACACAGTATACAGACAAAAAAATAGATTGTGTGTTATATGAAATTACGGCCACACCCCTTCTCTCTCACACACACACACACACACACACACACACACACACACACACCCTCTTATCCAAACACACACACACCATTATCCAAACACACACACGTGTGTGTGGCGAGGGGGCGCCTTCAATATTAATACTACTTGAAACAGAGTGGCTCGACTCCTGTCACTCCGACGCTCAGAAATCCAAAAGTATAAGTCTGTTTGTTTCCATAGTTGCATATATGTGACCGTAACACGTTTTCCTATGTTTTGATATTGTGGGCGGGATGGTAGTTTTAAAAATATAAAAAAAACAAATTTTGTCTGCTCTATGCTGAACGGTGACGTCACCCGCTCTGGCCAGCGCAATACACACCCATGTTAAAGTGTATGAGGAGCTGAAAAATCTATTAAGTTTGAACTGTGATTGTGTAAAAAGCATGAACGTTATGAAAATTTTGAAATCATGTGTGAATTTCTACCTGTTTCTACCTGAATGTATGAATGAATGGAAAGAGGTTGAATATGAGTGGGTTTGGACACATTTTGAACATTCCCCCCATTCATTTCAATGGGGAAAAATTGCTGGAAAATGTTGAATATTTCGGAAAGTATGAAGGGTATGAATAAGAAAAGTAATTGCTATTCCCGGTCAAGGCGCATGTTTTGATGTCTTTTTTGCGTGTGTGCTGGCAACGCTGTGAGACTAGTAGCGCGCCGAAAATGTGTACGGAAGATTAAAGAATGAAGAAGTATGCAGGAGAGTAATAGTGTGCTTTGCATTGCAAAGGCACCCTAATAAAGAGACGGGTGGGCAGAGAGACCGAGAGACTGACAAAATACAGACCAAAGGTTATGTGTAAATAGGTAGGTAAAATGCTAATTTTGTTCATATCTCCCTTTCAAGGACTTCTGCAGGAGACAGGAGAACTGCAGTGGAGAATCCTCATCCCACTCCGTTGATCCTCCGTGGAGGTCAGTTGACTTGTAAAGGGGGGGTTGAAAGCATTGTGTGTATTGTAAGCCGAAATGTTAATTTGTGTTTTGTAAATGCATACATATTTATGAATCATTGTTGTACATTTTGCACAAATACGTCTACCTATGTCCATACGCATTGATTGCCGTAAGACGGTCTCAAATCTAAAATTGCCTTGTGAACTGTTGAATCTGCATCTGTGACACGCGTGCCTTCGTTGATGTCATTTTAAGACACTCAAACGTCACAGTGATTCGGACGTGTGCGATTCGTAAAGGCCAATTTGTACTTCTGCGTCAAAGCTATCTAATCTACTGTTGCAACTATGTGCATATTGATGCTCTATATACTCTAGATAGTGAACATGGAAGAAATGATACATATCTACAGTTTATTATGCCCCAACACATGGGGATGCCACTATCTAGTAACTTTGGGTGAAGGTAAGTGTAGATGGCACAGGCTCAGCTGTTGAAGAGACTCGGTTTGAGAATGAAGGGAGTTTTTCCTTGCCCTTTCTTTCGTTGAGAATTAAAGGAGTTGTTCCTTGCCCTTTGTAGGGGCTTGGGTTAGGGGCCCAGCAATACACCTGTGATGATGTACTGCCATAAAAGTACATCCACCCAGTGATGCACATGGAAGGTGCTATACAGTAAGTAAGTTATTCTTAAGAATTAATTAATTCTTCCATGAATTCCACAGCATGAATGCACCTGCGATGCAGCAATGGTGCCCTGCCATGAAGGGATATCGCAAAGGAACGTCGCCACTCCTAACCATCTCTAGAAGGAGGGAACCCCAATTTCGCGTTCCTTCTCAAGCGTTCCTTCTTTCTTCTTTGAGAGTTAAGGGGGTTTTTCCTTGCCCTTTGTGGGGGCTAGGGTTAGGGGCCCAGCGATGCACCTGTGATGATGTCCTGCCATGAAAGGACATTGCCCTGTGTGAACAGCTCTGAATCTTTAAAGCTCTTTCTCTGCTTAGTGATTTCAGGTGTACCAACATTCACAGAAGCATATCTTCAAATATATGCAGATTTCAATGCATGGCACATCATTTGAAAGCTTACACTTTCATAATCTGTAAAAAACTGAAAAATGACCTTGGCAGACATCAGGACCAAACCTCCAGTGGAGGTCACATATGTAAGAATCTGAAGTGCATTCTGAGCTCCGTGGGTTGAGACAATCACAATCAGAAACTAATGTTAGTTCTAATCATAATTAAACCTTGTACACATTTTTTTTTTATCCACGCTTACATGTCACAATATAAGAGAAATCAGCCCAAAAGCTGTTCTACGCAACAGAGAGTCAGGGAGGCTCTCATGTTTTAACTTCAACCACAACCTGCTCACAGGCAATTTAAAGATTTGTGCATGTAAAATCCTACATGTAGTCCCTGAACGGATTCATTATTCTTACATACAAGACCTTTAAAAAAAAACGCCCTTAACGCTTTCATACAGTGAGAATCCAATTAAAATATATACTCATACATAAAATCAATAATCAACTGTACAAATAACACATTTATTTCCATTCAAATAGAAAATAAATAAAAGAAAAGGCATTTGATTACTTTTGGATGTTTAGTTATCATTTATTATTCATTCTAGTCATAGCTTATTTCGATGAACTTCATCCTGTTTACATAATTAATATAGCAGCAACTCCCATTACGCATGAGAAACATTGTTTGCAATCAACAGTGTTCACATTTTACAAACAAAAATACACTACGTTACTCATATCCAATAGATTGTGTTTCCTTAGTTTTCACTTAGTAGCTCTTCCTGGACGTTGACGACGCTTGTGGACGACGGACTACATGTAGAGACATTGAAGACTGAACAAGCGAGTTGGCCGGTGAGGTGTCCTTAATCAGAGCCGACTCCCACTTAAAGAACTTGCAGCCGCTCTGCATCATAATCCCGGTGCCCGACCGGCGCACGGGACAGCAATAGAACCCACGTCCATGATTGGGGCCGCCGTTGCACACGGTCTGCCGCTTCGCCCGGCGCCCGCACCCGCACAGCGGAGCCGTGATCCTGGGAGGCCCTGGCCTGGGCTGGGGATGCAGAAGGGATGAGGGATTTCTCTGTGGGGTGCAGAGAGAAAGACTGGAGGCGGGACGGGGAGCTGCTGCTGCTGTGTCGCGATAGATAAACGAGCCTGTCTCCTTTCCATTGGGTTTCTTTGAGAATGTTCTGGTTGTTGTGTTGCGTTGTATGACGCCCGGTCTGGGCTCTGTGAACACGGTGGAACCTCCCAAAGTCCTCTCTGGGACACGGGCCTTGGGTGTGACGAGTGAGGATGAGTTCCATGTTTTTGAGTTGTCTTGAACTTGCACCTGGACATTGCTGAATATTACTTTGCGGTGATATGACATTGTTGAATTTGATCTTAGAGCTGATTTATTTGCCAACGAGACTAAGGGATTAAGGGGCCGTCTGATTTCATTTACGGGGACAAAAGAGGGCGGCCTTTTGTTATTAGAGCGGCAGTAGCTCAGGAGGTAGAGTGGTTGTCTGCCAACTGGAAGGTTGCTGGTTCGATCCCTGAGCTCCACCTAGCTAAGTGTCGTGGTGTCCCTGAGCAAGACACCTAACCCTAACTGCTCCTGACGTGTTGGTTGTTACCTTGCATGGTTGGCACCACCGTCGGTGTATGAATGGGTGAATGTGAGGCAACTGTAAAGCGCTTTGGATAAAAAGCGCTATATAAATGCAATCCATTTACCATTAGAGGAGCACCCTCTGGTTTCTGGGCGTTGTTTCCTTTTCTCTCAACACACAGTCTTTGCTAAATTGTTCTCTGAGATTACATTGATTTGCTGAGGAATGAGGAGGGAGGATTTTATGTATTTCGGCACATCTGACAAAGAACTCTCCCTGTTATTAACGGACATGTCCTCTGTGTCAAACAATCCATTCTCCTCATACAAGTCATTAGCTACATTATCATCATCATCATCCCCCAACACCACGTAATCATAGCAACCGTAATGCTCTTCCGTTTCCACCATGACATCCGTCTCCATGTCAGCGTGGTCTTTTGTGTGTCCCCCGGGTGCCGCCGCGCGTGGTTCAAAGGTCGGATGGACCGGCTGCGGCACCAGGTGTGATATGCGTCCCACGGTGGTGGAGCACAGGACCAGGCTGTGGCCACTGTCCCTCCGCGAAGGAGCGTTCAGCGGGAGGACCGGAGAGAAAAGGCCCAGGGGGGTGGTCCTTCTCCCTGCAGCGCTGCCCTTCCCCAGCAGGGGTGTCGCGGTGCCATTCAGCAGGGTCCTCGGGGAGACCAGGCTTTTGTAGTCCTGAAAAGGTTCCTGTATCGTGCTTCCGTTTTCCTTTGTGTCGGTCTTTGAACACGTCGCTATCTCAAGTGATCTTCGAAGGCTCTTTGACTTTCCGTCTTCGTCCATGTTGACGTTCTTTTCCTCGTCGCCGATGGCAGCGTTGCCAAACAGCGGCTTCGGACTTCATTGGCGCCTAGTGTTGAGTGAGAGAGACACACACACAAACACTGCAAGTCATTAAAAGATAACCTGTGCGTGTTCTGTATGTAGACACAATTTAAATCCCCAGTGTTATAAAATAATGTGGCCTAGCCTTTAGCGAAACATCTCAAATCAGACAAGAAAGAAATGCATGACACTATAGCCTCAATAACAAAAGAAAGACCTGAAGCAAACTAGCTGCAATGAGTGATAAAAGTAGGGCAACATGGAAAATATGGAACCGTGTTAGATGAAGAACAGATCGGAGGGTCACCTGGGAGGATTCTTGGGGGAGAAAGGCGGGGGAGCAGTTGGCAGCGGGGACATCAGCGGGGTTGTCACACAGCCACTCACCCTCTCCTGTGTCCTGGTGAGCTTCATCACACAGCCGTCCCTCATCATCCTCGACGCCAGCTGAGCAGTGTTACGGGAATCATCCAGACCTGAAGAACGAAAAACGGGGGCGAAAGAAGTGAAGACAAGTTAAAAGATCCAGATACCCCAGAGAGATGGAAAACGTATTTTATATTGACCACTCTACCGGAGTGCTCTCGTCCAGAAAACTGGATCCCTAAATCTTGTAGCGCCCCGTTCAGTCCCTTGGGTTTTCTGTTGTAAAAAACCTGGAAAAGACACAAGGCTTTGTAAAAATGTGAAAAACAAAGAGCAAAAACACTGACAGAGGGAGAGAGAAAGACAAATAGAGGGACTACAAACTCTGTAAGTGGCTCTGAGGTCGATCCAGCTGTTAAGCACGTCAGGCTTGTGGAGTTGCTTGCGTTTACACTCATACTGCAGGCACACCGCAAGGTCCCAGTCTAATACACACACACACACACACACACATAAAATATACATACATTTTTGTTTCATATCAATGTGGGTAGTTCACATTGTGCACACAAAACAGATAATTTCCACCTTTTAAAAAAAGAAACCAATTCAAAACTCTTGCATACCCCTGTGGGAAAACATAAGCAAAAACCACAACAACATTTTGGAGTAAAGTATGCAAACGTTTAATCACACAAATCAATGGGTGTACAAAAACAAATGGCATTATTACCTGACCACGTGAGAAAGGCGCAGGGCTTTTGCGGGGCTGAAGAAGTAGTGGACGACGGCCGTTCCCCTGGGAAGACCAACGCCTTCTGAAGCTGCAGGGCCCGCAACCAGCGGCCGAACCGAGAGAGGCAGATCTGGAGGGGAACCCCCGCTTCCACCTGCCTCTGGAGAGATTAAAAACATCACAGAAGACAAATTCAACCGTCAAATCGTATATAACCATCTGAACGTCATGCATGTTTGAGAAAAAGGTTAGTACCTGTGTAATGCCAGTCAACTCGGTGCAGAATTCAGAGAGAACTGGGTGCTCTTGTGGCTGGACATAGGTGTGAAACTCTGAGTCTATTTCCCCTGTGGACGTGTTGAGGAGAACAGCAGGAAACTCAACTAGAAGAGACAAAAGGAGTGACAATAATATGTTCTGTTTTTAGGTTTTTCAAGGGAACAGGGAAACCGATTGGAGATGTTGGTGTCTGTCTGATCAAAAGACTTACTTGTTAAGAAGTACTCACTTATTTCTTGGCCATAATTGTTTTTCTCTCTCCAGCATGTGGACTCAAAGTCGATCACAATCAAGTATGAAAATATTTGATCTAAAAAAAACAACAACAAAAAACCAAGGTAAACCAGAACAAAATAAATTAACCAGAAATGAACAACAACATCTCAAATATCTATGACAAAACTACTTACTACAGACAAGTGATGCCTTCTTTCCAGTGGACTGGCTGCGCTGCCTCAGTAATCCCAATTCCCTGTGGTGCAGAAATGTAATCAATAAATGTACAAAAGCTCATCAGTAACGTGCAGTCAACTAAGGAATACAAACAAACAAACAAACAAAAAAAACATTTCACAAAACAAAACCCAGTTCCCTACTTAGCCAATTTCTTTGTCGACATGCTCGACACCAGGCTGTGAATCTTGTCTATTTGAGATAAGCTTTGGTTCGATTAAATCTTAAGCCATTGGAGAAGATATTACACTTTTAGTTGTAGTTTTGTTGATGAAGTTCGCGGTAGTCGCAATTTGAAAAGCCATTGAGACACTGGGTCGAATAGTTTGGTCTGGAAGACATTTCAACAGCACACAGAGAACATCCATCAACCAGAACCCGGAAGTGCGTTTTATTTCCCATCGAAGTAAAAGTGTTTAATTTAAAATGTTCAGTTTAGAACACAGTAGTAGAATACACAGGTGTTAATACAAACACATATTTTTATGCTTTTTTTGTTGTATTTATTATTATTTATTTTTGTATTATTATAAATTATTATTTATACTTCTTCTCATTATTATGTTATTATTAATTATGACCATTCATTATTATTTATGTATATATTGCTGTATTGATTTATACATTTTTTATCTTCCCTTGAAAATAAAGTTCTTCATGCTACTGCACAAAATCTGTAATGGGAATCATTAAAAGTCCACAGATTAACCATGACCAAAGGACTCGAACCCTCCAGGTCGTGGGTTCTGAGACAGCAGCCGACTGTTCCATCACACACAACATAGTCGACGTTAGTTTATTCGGTCGTTTGTGACAGCGTTGGTTTTTAAATGATATACACATGGCATGATGTCATTGTAATATAGTGTGTTTTACTGTAAATGTGTAAATCTGTTATTTTATTTTTGGTAATTATTCTACTGTTTATTTCTCTATTGTTTTATTCTATTGCTAGGCAACCTGGCACAAGAATTTCCTTCGGGATCAATGAAGTTCTATCTTATCTTATCTTATCTTATTTAATCACATTAGTTGTTGTTGTGAGTTTGAACTTTACTTTGAAACGAATCGCCGGAAATCCATCACACGCGTGGTTTGTTTACATCGCCGGTGTGCGAGGAAGTCGAGTCGAGTGCTTTTTAGTTTTTCTTCTTCTACCTCATATATCACATTTGTATTTTATGTTGCCTCTTGTCGCTATCACGGGCATAGCACCAGTTTGACCCTCACGTACCCAATGGTAGATATATTCATTTATTCATTCATTTACAACGCATTTAACTTCTTCTAACGCGTTCATCTCCCTGTGGAGGCATGTCGCCCACATGGCCCCACTGTACTGTACTGTACACAGTTCTGCAGTGCTGCAACTTGTTTACCATTATGAAGAAATAAACAAGTACATTAAACATAGGTAACATCATTCAACAATGTATGTGCAGTATTCTTAATATTCTTTATATCATGTGCAATACTTCCTCTTACCATTATTATTATTACCCTTTTATTACACTTTATACTTCACCTATATTCTTATACTTCTTCTAGGACTTAGACTTTCTGTACATTTGTAGATCTGTTATATTATTTTATTATTCTACTGTTTATTTCTCTATTGCTATGCAACCTGGCACAAGAATTTCCTTCGGGATCAATAAAGTTCTATCTTATCTTATCTTAAAAAGCGGTCTTAATGTAGCAGTGTATAGCACACACACACACACACACACCCGAATCTGTAGTATTTCACGCCACGGACTGGTATGTCTTCCTTCTTCCAGTCTATGATCCATCTTTACAAAAAAAATGAGCCTACCACCACCACCACCACCACCAACGCAATCCTCCTTGGCCAGGAAGAGGAAAGGAGACACATCACTGTCGGCACAAGAACCAACAAGTAAAAGGAGTGTCGTCCATCATCACCCCCCGAGGATCTCGGTGTCACCCGGGCTCCTCCAGCAACAGGTGACCTTGGACAAGATCGCAGAACTGCTGCACTTCGCTGCTCTGGGAAAAACAACGGTGCCCCACAACCCAGGTAACACCTCATCCTCCTCATCATTAATCACACCTTTAGTAAAGGAGGGATGGAAGCAAACACATTTCCACCAGCCTCTTGTTTTCCTAGACACCTCCACCCACCTGTAGTGAATGCAGCTCTCTTGTGTATGTGTCTCCTTTCAGTTGGTGTCATCTCCATCATCAGAAGGACATAAAAGGGGTGAACATTGTCGTCCTCGATGGCCTGACCCAGTGTCTTTTCTACAAACACTTATTGACCCTGCAACACCTCAGGACCAAGTACACCACAGTATGTATAACACGTTCGAGTGTATTTCATGAATATTTGATGGTACATGTCATTGTGATACATACATTACATGGCAGACATGTAATGGTTGTCATGTTGTCTATGTATCAGTGTCTATGTATCATGTAATGGTTGTCATGTAGCATATGTATCAATGTATGTATCATGCAATTGTTGTATGTATCATGGTGGTATACTGTGTGTTTTAGCATTACACACAAACCCATTCATTGCATAGAAAGGTGTTGACATCGATTGGTCTGCTTGCCAGCTTCCACTCTTGGGTCTTATCGATCATTAGCTTTTTTCGCATTAATAGATTAGATTCTGGGCCAATCCCGCCCACCCACACACAACCAGTCGTATTGATTTCTTTGAGTTGAATCTCTTGTGCACAATCTATAACTTTTTTTTTATTTTTTTTTAGAGGCTCACGTTCACTCCATCGGCTACTAACTTACCATCTGGGATTTTTAGCAGTGAAGTTCCTGAATCTGTGAGTTCATGTTTTGCTCAAAGGGACCAGGAACGCAATCAGCTCCGAGATGGTAGGTTTTCATACACACTTAGAGCCCATTCAGCCTGACAGGCAGCTAGCCTGCTGCTTCCTGTGCAGCTATCAATACGTATGCCCATGATTCCTCTTCGGCAGTGTTGAGATTGCATCCGGTAATCGGGAAGTTTGGCACCGCGGTGAAGGGGCTCACAGCGTACACACTCACACGGGAAGAGATGATCAAAGGACACTTCCCTGTGAGAGGTAAGTCCGTCTAAAATTCAGCTCTTCTCATTTTACTTCCCATGTCTTTTTCCGTCTCTGCTCAGCTCTTTTGCATATATTTCTTGACTTTCTCAGGAGATGCGGGCTTCGAGGACTTTGTATCTACGGAGAGCGCAGATTATGTAACAGACAGCAGTCCTCTCTACGGACTGGACTGTGAGATGGTAAGACTCCATGAGGCCCGAAAACAAAGGACTGATCTAAATCCACACAGCGCCCAAAGTCTTACGATTGTTAATTGAAATGGATTTCAGTGTTTAACTGCGAAAGGGAATGAGTTGACCCGCGTCTCTCTGGTGGATAGCGGTGGCCGATGTGTTCTCGACGAACTCGTCCAACCTCCAAACCCTATCCTCAACTATCTCACCAGGTATATTTAACCCCATGCACACACTAACCTACTTATCCCCATGGATGTCATCTGATTGGTCTGATTGGTCCGTTTACCCATAGGTTCTCTGGAATCACCGCCGCCATGTTGCGACCAATCAGCACCATGTTAAGTGATGTTCAAGCAAAGCTACTGAGTCTGTTGCCGCCGGACGCAGTCCTGGTCGGGCATTCCCTGGAAAATGACCTCAGGTCTCTTAAAGTGAGTGGGTTTTTTTGTTTCCAGTTATGGGCGACATAGTCCTGATTTGTGACGATGCTTTTATTGTGCTCTGCCCTTCATCCTCTCACATAGTTGATTCATCCCCATGTGATTGACACCTCGCTGCTGTACAGGAAAGAGTTTGGACAGAAGTTTAAACTCAAGGTCCTGGCTGAGACCATTCTTGCGTAAGTCTAGCTTCTTCTTCATCATCTCAGATTCTGTGTGTATGTTTGTGTGTGTGTGCGCTGTATGTGTTTGTGGGAATGGGATTGTTTTTGTCCGTCAACTTTTGCCACCGCCACTGATTGGCTGTGTTAATTGGCTCACGCCTTCAGGAAGCAAATCCAGATGGAGGAGCAGAGAGGTCATGACCCTGCGGAGGACGCTTCTGCTGCTCTGGAGTTGGCCCAGTATTTTATCAAAGCCGGTCCTCGGCAGGTAACATCTCCATTACTTTCTTTCTTGATACACATTTTTTATATTGCCCTGTTGTTGATGTGCCTACTTGACTATTCCAAAATTCCAAATTCCAATTAATATAATTCAAAATTTGGAATTATATTAACTCCTAAAAAACCTGCTCCTTTTGCTGTGAAGACTGTAAATAGTGTGGATATTTGATTCTTTGGTTATTTGTATTTGTTCTGTTGCACATTCCGCTGGGCACGCCACTTTTTCAATTCACTGCATATCCTGTATGTGTATGTGACCATTAAAGTTCTTGAGTTCTATACGTCTTTTTATCCCCCACCCAAGCACACGCCTTATCATGCTTTTAATGACGCTAGACCGTGGTTGATATTATGTACCTGTGTGTGTTCATGTTTAGGTGGTAGAGCGCCATTGCGAGGAGTTATGGGGTGAGAGTGTGACCGTATCCAAGACCCCTGTTGTTCAACCCACCCCAAGCACCAGGTGAAACCCCTGCATCCATCACCAGCCGCCATCGACACCTAGACTAATAGAAGAGAAATGCCCTTTGATTTTGCGAAAACGACCTGCATCTACAAACAAACCTGCATCTATTTTTTTTTCCTCTATGCTTTCAGTTTGAGTGTTCCTAAACTGTCAGCTCTCAACTTTCAACTTTCAGGTTTGCCGATGTGCTCCAAAGGTCTGGCCAGTCGGTGATCTTCGTGGGAAAGCGCGCAGACATCACCATTAATCCGTCCAATCAGCAGTGGCACAGCTCGGACAGAGAGGTGAAAGTGACGTTGTGGTTGGCTCAAATCTAATATGCATTCACAATGAGACACATCATCACACAAGATTCAAGATTCAAGAAGTTTAATGGTCACATACACATACAGCGAAATGAAAAAGTGGCGATGCCCAGCGGAATGTGCAACAGAACCATTGCAACCATTCCATTGGCATCTTCTCTTAGTCGTCATCACTGACTGACCTACATCTGCCCCTCGCCTGCATCTCTGCGTTCAGGTGCTGGCCTCCTTCAGAAGACAGGCGGCCTGGCTGTCCTTCTCTGTGGTCCAGTTCTCTTCCTTCTCGGATCACGTGAAGAGGAGCCAGGAAATCCTTCAGCAGGAACGCCACCACCACAGAGTGAGTCTGTCATAAGTCATAGTAAATGGATTGCATTTACACAGCGCTTTACAGTTACCTGACATTCACCCATTCGTACACCGACGCCGGTGTCAACCATGCAAGGTAACAACCAACACGTCAGGAGCAGTTAAGGTTAGGTGGTGTCTTGCTCAGGGACACCTTGACACTTAGCTAGGCGGAGCTCGAACCAGCCACCTTCCTGTTGCCAGACCCGCTCTTACCTCCTGAGCTACTGCCGCCCTCATAGTACACGAGTAGAGTATGTGAGTCATGACAGTGATCATGTTGCTGAGGAAATGTAGCTATCTAGCTAACTCTGGGACAACTCTGATGAATAAAGTATACTTTGTCTACATTTGTGTTAATTAACATATACAGTATATTGTTTGTGTTGTTGTGTGTGTGTGTGTGTGTGTGCGTGCATGCATTGCAGTTGCGTGCACATCTGAGGCGCATGTGTGCGGTGTTTGCGGGGCCGTTCCCGCCAGCGTTCGGCCAGCAGGACGTGACGAGGCTGTTCCGCCGCTGTGGGTCTGTGAAGCGCGTCAACATGCTGCCCACCGCGCACAGGGTACGGGTACGGGTACGGGTACACCCCGGGCACTCGGTTAGCTGGGGACCCCCGCCACCATCGACTCTCTGTCGTGAGACACGGACATGTGTTGGTGTTCTAAGATACACACACTGTCAGGATCTTGTCAAATGTATTACATTTACATTAAGGGCATTTGGCGCTTTTATCCAAAACGACTTACAGAGAGTACATTTGTTGAAGGAGACAAGCAATATATCGCTGTGGTACATAAAGATAGGAATATAGCAGGTTTTGAGCATTCATATTGTCATATATTGTCGTGGAACCAGTCTTTCATTGCCTAATTAGTTATCCCAGTGCCACACTTAATCGTCTGGTAATTTCCATTAACTATGGTGTTTGACGCCCAAAAGGTACTGTTTGATGCCCTAACCATTACCTGCTCATCAATGACCCGTATCTGAATTCACTGCAGGTCCCTTTCGATGAAAATCATCTGCTAAATGCCTAAATACTCAGTACAGTACAGTACAGCATAGCATATTGATGTGGTCTCTACTTGGGCCAAACTAATGGAAGTTACCGTGTGCACTTTGATGAGCTCAGAATCACTCATCAATGGCTGCTCCCCAGATTCACGCAGAGATCGAGTTCAGGCGGCTCGAGGGGGCAGTGCTGGCGGTCGACACTCTGAATGGACACAGTGTGGCGTGTGGGCAGCACATTCAGGTACACGCAGCACCCCCTGAGGACTCCTTTGCTCCATTCATTTCCCCCCCTCTCTCTATTTTGTATACAATTTACACATGTGTATGTGTATGTGTGTGTGTTTTTCTCTCCAACATGGTCTAGGTCCAGAGGCCGGTTAACGAGTCCACATTGGACCTCGATTTAACGCTCGATGCTCTGAAGGAGGACCCCGCCAACGTGAACCGTGTGCACGTTACGAGGCTCAAGCCCTACACGAACGACGCACACGCGGATGCCTACAATGCCAAGATGGCCTTCAATGGGACTCCATCAATGAACGGACACGGTCAGCTTCATCTTCAAGCCCCCGCTCCTGCTGCCTGCACCGCGCTGTCTGAGGAGGAGGATCTCACCGATGTGTTTGGCCGCTTCGGTGCGGTGGAGGGAATCGTGCGGGCCGTCAAACTCAATGGACGACCGGCATCACGGCACGCGAGTATAAGTACGCCAACACACACGTCTCACATTCCCCCACAATTCCTTGCATCACCTGTAGAGATACATGTCTGTCTGTCTGTCTGTCTGTCTGTCGGACTGACTGACTGACTGACTGACTACGCTTCTGTATACACTTCTTCAGCGTTCCAGAGTCCAGATGGTGTGGCAGCAGCCCTGGGCTCTGCTGAGGAGCTCAGGAGTCAGGGGTACCTGGTCTGTCCTTCCCTCACTCCGGATCACCTGCACTCATGGGCTCCTGGAGGCCACATGGAGACGGAGGACGAGGTGGCTAACCAGGAGGCGTTTAGCAGCAACAGCAGCAGAAGCCTGATGGAGAACCACCTAGTGGTGAGAGCAATCAGAATCAGAAACAGCTTCATTGCCTTAGTTTTTTTGCAAACAGGGAATGTGCTGTGTGTTTTGTGGAATTGGTGCCTAACATTGAACATTAAACAGAATTTAAGGAAAAGATGTGCGTTAATGTAAGGCAGTAGTGTCCATAGGGGGTGGGAATCAGTGGGGGTCCCAGGTCTTGCTCAGTAGTTTGCTCAGAATAATAATATGTTGAGTTCAACTCAGTTGGGGCCACGTCAAAGTGATATTTTACCTTTAATATGTTATTAAATATGAATGAAAACCGTGACTGGTATGGCTCAGGACAGCCAAGAGTTACAGTTGATGAAGAGTTGGCTGGTATTGCAGAGTTGGTTTGAGTTTAGTCGATAATACAAAAAAGTTTGAGGACTAGGTGAAGCTATCAGTCACTATATAATTGTCCTGTCCTTGATACTGTATAGAGTATTTATTTTATTTGTATGTGTTTTATGTTGTGTGTGTTTAGGATGGGGAAACAGAGCGTGTGATGAAGAAGTTGGATCGCCACCTGAGGAAACTTTTTAAATCCCTTCCGGACCACACGCTGTCTGTTGTAGTGCTGCCCGGACATACAAGGTGAACAAACAAGCAAACAAACACACACAGCCATGTCAGTCAGCACTAGTTAGACCCGAGTGTCTTGCTCAAGCAAGCAAGCACCTCAACACGTAGCAAAGGAGGTACTGAAATTCCAACCATCCACCATTACTCCATTTGCCAGATCTCATAAGCTATAGTGCCATCCCCATGTATCTGAGAATCTAAACCATCTCTCTCTCGCTCTCCTCCATCTGGTGTCCAGCTCCACTGACTGTTTCCCAGGTCTGTGCTTCATGGAGGTGAAGGACGCTGTCCTGTGAGTGGGCGGGGCCACAGGCATCTGCACACAACGCCAACCCGCCAAACATCTCTGGGCCATGAGCTGCCTGAATACCTGCAATACAAAAATCTACACTGTTTCAGAATTAGCCTTTTTTAAATTGTCAACAGTGGGCTATGTATGGCCCCCCCCCCCAGAGAGAAAGAAAATGTATTTTAGGCTCCTAAAGGGGCCCTATTATGCCACCAGGTGTGAGCAGGATTAGCCATTACAAGCCGTTTGAAAATTGACATTAGGCGTGTTCCGATATAGGGTACTTTTCCCTTTTTTGGTGAGAGGCTTTTTTGTTTTTGGCTGTGCCCACACATTAGCTCCCCTTGGCGTCCCGTACCCACTGCAGGGACCTTCGAGAGGCTTACCCACGGAGTTCAAATGTGACGTAATTAGTTCCGCGACACGTTTTGTCTTACGCAATCATTTAGCGCCAGTTTTGACCGTGACGTCAGTGACGCGACGCTTAAAACTGACAGACGCGGTCTTCCTTACACTTGTATCCATCGTCTTACAACTTAACTTTACTGTACTTTGCTTTATCGTTCTAGATCGATCTGCTTTTTTTTATTTTTATTTTTAAATGGCGCTGTTTATATCTTGTCCAGTTCTACCCACGTCATACCCCGCCTCAACCGTATCCAATCAGCGTCGACTAGCTACGAGCGACCCAGAAAAGTACTAGCCCTGCTTCAGGGACTAACTGAGCCGCTCAAAAGGCCTCTCACTGGTGAAGTTGGGTGGATCCTGGGCGGAGCCTCTCTCCAAACCGCACCCATAGCAGCTCACTAGAGGGAAAAGTACCCTATATCGGAACGCGCCTATTGTGACGGTGTCCACCTAGATCTATGCTGACTTGATGAGACTGCCAGCCTACCCAGTGGGTAAACTGATCTAGTCAGTATACATCTAGGTGGACACTTCCACTTCAGCACAATGACAGTTTTGAAACTGCTTGTAATGGTTAATGGGGCACTCAGGCCTAGTGGTATAATAAGGCCCCTTCAACTGGAGTGGGCTTCAGTTCTCGTCATGCAGTGAGACTTTTGTACCACTTTTTGTATTGTAATATGAATTGCCCCTGTGGGGATAAAGAACTTAAGTCGGAATTACAGATAATAAAAAGTGAACGATTTTACCCTACAGAGATTACAGGTTCATTCAAGCCTTGAAAGATGGTGTAGACTTGTAATTAAAGAGTGAAATAATTTCCAAGTAAAAGTTCCCAAATATGACCCATGCCACTGGCTGTCCCACATTAAACATGAGCGCTAGGCAGTGAAATCAAGATGAATGTTACTTAAGGTTTACAGTAGCATGGTGCCAGTATGGCTGTAGTAGGCCTACTACATGAAGTAACATTCCTCAAAGCTTAATATTGGACAAGAAGGGAATCCAGAAGATCAAAGTTTGAGTCATGATTTTCTGTTCTTGCGCTGCACATTTCCGCATTCTTTTAGTTTACATTTGGATCCATTTGACAATTGCTTTTAACAACCACAAAGCTACCTTTTATGTGCAAACTGATCAACCAGAAACAGCCATTAGTAAGAAACATTCTTTATTTTTGTTCCTTTGTCAAGGAAATATTTCATTTTTAAATTTCCTTATACAAAAATGTACACGTGTTCTTAACGTTTACACATTTTGCATTGGAACATAACACATTGACACAGATGGGGAGTTTACAAAAAACAAGAAACACATTTCCATACAAAATAACTGCTCTCAAGTGCCTCGTCACAAAGGGTCAAATTAAATGCTGTCAATAAATAGATGATCATGGACAAGCTTATAGATTTCAATAAAACTGGAAAAGTTTGACAGAAACTATACAATCTTTAAAATGGAAAAAGGGACGAGCTAAAAAAAAGAAAAAGAAATAATCACTAAACTATCGAGTCAGTCAAGTGTCCTTCCAGCACAATTTTCCTCTAGACACACAGCCACACACAAAATACAAGACTAAAGAAGGGTCCAGCCGGTTAAAAGTGGCGAATAAGTGAATAGCGTCGCCAAGTTGGCAGCATCCCATTATTCCCCCAAACTTTTTGTATTTTATTTACAGAACAGTAAAGAATCGCCTACTTACATTACAAGATGGCGGCTGTGATTATGGCTTATACCTTCGGCAATCCAGTCAAACATGTTGACTGACTGGTACCCATGGTAACTGTTGAGGATGTGATTGCAGTTTTGATGATTTGGGGGTTGGGGGGGGGGGGCACGCGCTCATCCTATTCGTGACCCTCAGAAATGAGGTCAGTGCTATGAGATCCAGGAAGCAAAAGAAAGGTTCAAAGTGGAACAGATTCTTCCTGAGTGTGAAGCATGGGGCCCGTCCCGTCCGCCGCCCCTCGCTCCACTACCAGACCACAGGGACATGCAAAACCAGGGAGGGGCAGCAGTTCAGAAACCTACTAGCAGGAAGGATTGGGTCCACTGAAGAAGAAAGGAAAACCCCCCCCCCCCCAAAAAAAAACAACCAGGCAGGTGGTCAACAATATTCCTTTCGTTACTTAAGACTGGCAATACACACCTTCATTCTCCTTTCTTGTCGTTCTTGCGCGCCTTCCTTGCACCCGATTGGTTGGTAGAGGTTTTGCCAGGGTCGGTTTTCAGCCCTCCGCCTCATTGGCTACTACCTGGGCCGTCGGCACTCTGCTCTTCAGTGGATTGGACTCAAAACCGAGGATTCTGACGTGCACCTGCACAACACACACACACACACACACACACCAGAGGAAAGACCGTTGAACAAGCCCCACCCCAACAAGGTCAGTGGAACGTTGATCAGCTGGCCATGTAGGCAGAGAATTCTGGTGGTTCAGCAGCAGACTTACGGTGTCTTGAGCCAGCCTTCGGACGTCCTGCTGCCGACCACTCCTGCGTATGTTTGGGAGTCTAGATCTAGGGAGGGAACGACCACAACAACCAACGTTACTAGGTGGGTGCAAATCTGGCATCTCACCAGTTAAGATGAAATAAAAAATTGATTTCCTTCTATCCATAGGGAATTAAGTTCAGGATCTACTCCTCTCCAATGTGCACTAAGAAGGGCGGTGTGGCAAAGACATTGTCATGAAAGCATAGGCAAGTATTAAGATTATGTAGTATTATGCAACTAAGACTAATGCAAAAACATTTGCAAATTTGTGACTCAATTTTAAATCACAGAATACAGTAATCATGATTGTTGCATGAATTCATTTTATACACCCCTAAATGTTACTACCCAACCATGGCCCTAGATACAATTGCATTACAGATAAGTCAGTCAGTAGCCAGGGCTACATGACGTCCTACTGAATCTGTGTCGCCACACACGGCTCCAACACCATTCTTATGTTCATGGACAGCACCTCCATCCTGAGTCTCATCACCAACAATGATGAGACCGCCTACAGAGAGGTGGTCAGGGACTTGGCAACATGGTGCACAACCTCTCTCAACGTCTGCAAGACTAAGGACTGTCGCCTGCCATGTCACAAGAATTTCACTGTTCAGAAACTCTTGTGTTATGATGTACATGTGACAATGAAACACTTTGAATCTGTGTTTATGAAGTCATGCGTATAGAAAGCGATGCACACCATCAGTCTTGATCTTCTTGATGCCCGTGCCGTCCAAATGGCTGGACTGATTCCAGCCGTCTGTGGCCTGATCGTCTCCAGGACCCTGGTCCGCCTGGCTGGGACTGATGCTGCGCTTCCCTGCAGTCCTTTACGCAAAATGCACAAAGTCAATGCTGCTCATCGTGCTTCACATGTCAAAAGAACTTTCACTTTCAAAAGGCACTCTATATCGATTCAAAGTACGGAAACCATTGGAGCGCTCTTCCCCCAAGTCTGTACCTTCTGTAACCAGCTGTGGTGGTGTATTGGGACTTGACCCAGCCTTCCTCTCCCCAGGACGGGGCAGGCTGGCTGGGCACGTCCTTCACCGGCCGCCTGGCCCGCATGTACTCCGCGTACGTTTGGATCCGGTAGCTCTCTGCGTAGCGACTGGTGTTCATGGCTACACAAACGGACAGATGGATTCATATAGACACCGGCAGTAGCTTAAAAGGGTGGCATTATGGGGCATCCATAAAACATCTAAAAAAACGCAAGTAGTATAATGGGATGTCGGTATAAACAGGTCGTGAACCTCACCTATCTGCACCTGGTCCGTCTGGCTGAGAGAAACGAAAGCGGAGGTGTCATCTATCCAGGACACCTGGATGTTACCTGGGGTGGGGAAGAGGCAGATTTCATGGATTAATGGGGACAAATGAGGCTTGCATGCAGTGTTGTAATGTAACGAAGTATTTGTACTTCGTTACTGTACTTAAGTAGAATTTTCAAGTATCTGTACTTTACTTCATTATTTATATTTCTGGCAACTTTCACTCCACTACATTTCCTAAATAAAATGTATACTTTTACTCCGATACATTTCTCCTAAGCATCTTCGTTACGACAAAATAAAATCATTAGAAATGTGTTAAGACTGCAGGTTTGACGAATCACGCGCGAAACCAACCAGACGCGCAAAGCGCACGCGTACTGCTGCGGGCGCACGCGCGTTACTTCCGCTCCCATGGTAACGCATGGCGCGGTTCACACTGCGTCCCTGTGCGCAATCTCATAGAAATACATTGTATATGCACAATATCTGCATCATATTCAGTAAAATCAAGTCATACATTTTGCATACAACATTCAAATAATTATTATTATCAACATTCTATATAGTTTAGATATTTGTTTTAATCACACTAAAGTGTGATCATAGCATCAATATCAATTCCCGCGTCTGGTAACATGGGAGTGGAAGTAAAGTACGGGTGCGCAGCAGTACGCGTGCGCTTTGCGTGTCTGGTGGGTTCAGTCCGCGCGCACTAAAGCGTCCGTCCGCGTCTGGTGGGTTTCGTGCGTAAGAAGTCCCGCATGTCCCGGATGTCAGTTGAATCAACGACTGATGCCACTTTTTTTTTTTTTTACTTTTACTTCCAATACTTAAGTACATTTAATATCAAAATTACTTTTGATACTCAACTACAATAAATATCAGATACTTTAAGACTTTTACTCAAGTACATTTCTAAAAGGTGACTAACTTCTACCAAAGTCATTTTCTGGTAAGATACTTGTACTTTTACTCAAGTATTGCTTTCAAGTACTTTATACAAGACTGCTTGAATGGCACACGTATGAACAGAAAGCAATCTTTACCGAAGGCACTGAAGAGCTGGTAGAGGTCACTGGTTTTCCATTCTTTCGGGAAGGTGACGTAGAGAACATGGTCCCTCTTGGGTTGCACTGAGGAGAAGCGATCAGAGAAGCAACAGAATGAAATAAAAGACATGATTACAACAACGCAACACGCAGACAACACTGTTGAGAAAACTGTGGACTTTTCCGGGAGTTCACTTACAGTCTGGCCCGGTCATGTTGAGGTAGGGAATGTCCATTATCCTCATCAAGAAAAGTCTGGCGAGGATAAGGGCAACACAATAGCTATTAGGATTTAAACCATTACAATAAAAAGGGAACCAGTCAACAAAAACAAAAATGAAATAAACAAAAGCTTACTTGTTGACGAAGGGCTCAACTAGTTTCGATTGAGGCGCGATGTGGGCTTTGGGAGGTGTCAAGAAAGAACCTAGCGAGAAGAGGATAAAAAAAAAAGAACAAAGATGTAAAGTCAAACCTAGAATTCGTGGTCTATGAAGACACTTGGGTCCTCCGGGCGGGCAGAGGAAGAGGCAGTGCAAACGCGCGTTACCGAGGTAATTCGCCATGGAGATGAAACACAGGCCGGTGATGTAGGCGTCGTAGCCGGCCTCGTGGAGCTGCTCCTGAGCCGTGTCGTATCGGGGGAAGCCCTCTGCAGTCTCTGGCAGGGGAACAACGGAGAGGCAAGGTCTGTGTGTGTAAGTCGATGAGGGAGGGGGGCGCCGTTGAGCAAACAGCGTTGCGTGAAATCAATACGAAATCGAGCAGCCATTTTCTCACCAACTTTCGGAGACTTGAAGGGGGCCACCTTCAGACGCTTCTCCAGCTCGGCCAGAGAGGTGATGGGAATCATCTCCTGGAAAAGAGTAGACACACGTCAGCAAAACAATCAAACTATTCAACCAGATGCGTCAATCCCCTTTCTTAATTCCCCCCACCCCCGTTTTTTTAGGAACATTTTGTTGTGGGCAACGGTTTCTCTCTCTGGTACCTTAAAAGGTTGAGTAGAAGACATCAGCTTTGTGTCCAGGAGTCTGAAAATAATAATAAAACAAGATTCTTAAGCAAGGAAAGCCAACAGGAAAGTCAGTGTGTGTGTGTGTTTGGAAACTCCAAAAAGTCTCACCTTGGGAACACGCACATGGTGACATCTTTGAAGTCTTGGAGATCCTAGAGGGTACAAGAGAGTAAAAAACAAACTCAACATATTAAACTAAACACAAAACAATCCCCCAAGCCTCAGAAAATGGCGGGAGTGATTTATGCATGGGCGCTTCCATGTTACCTGTGGCAGCGGGCAGTAGAACTGGTGGATGGTGTGCATGACATCCAGAAGCATGTTGTGTCCCACCACGAGCTTACCCTGAACACAAGAAACAAAAACAATTTAAAGTAGCCTTCAATAAGACACAACATGGCATCAGGACAACAAATGAGGCAAAGAACTTCAGATAAAGAAGTCCTTCCAAAAAGCAACACGTACGGATTTAGAGATGGCATTGACGACCCTGGAGAATCCCACTGCATCATTTAGCTCCTCCTATGGCAAGATGAGCGGCGCATAGGAGGAAAAAAAAAAAGTCAATGAGCCGTCCCGTGTGTGATGACCCGACCAAGGCATGCACTTCAGAGCATTAATCCAACCTGCTCCTTCTCCAGTTTTTGCTGCTCCCTCCTCTTTCGCTCGTCGTCATCCACTTTGCTGATCTGAATGTAGCGCCCTTTCTGCACACACACACAGGCAAACATGTTTCCGTCTTCATCCTCGTCATACAGTAGCGTGAGATCATATCTGAACTGGGACGCAAGCTTACCTTTTCTGTCTCTATGGTCTCCACGTGAAGACCCTTGGGGAACCTGAGAGAGCAGGACCAAGCATTAGGCTAAAAGTAAAATTGGACACTGATAGGGCCAAAGAAAAGCAGATTCTGTTAAAGCAGTTTCTGATTTGCAATCAGTGTTGCAGATTTCAAATAAAACTATTTATGTTGATAGTTGGATACATTTTTTGTGTAAATCAGTTATTAATTTGAGTTCATGGAGATGGTCAAATTAACACAGAAGACGTCGGTTGGCCAATGCTGGCTCTGCTAACAAATGGAACAGGATAAAATGTGCACTCACTTCCAGTTCAGAGTCTGGTATATCAGCTTTCTCTGGAACCTACGGTTGAAAAACAGCAAGTTTGCGAGTTTGAGTCAGTGACAAATAAGTCAACGTCATACAAATACAAAACAAGCATTGGTGACTTCTGGGGCCGGTGCATGGGCCTGCATGCATTACCCGGTACATGGCTCCAAATCCACAGTCTTCTCAGAGTTGGTGAAGAGACCATCAACCTTTTCTCTGTAGAGGAAATGGAAGGAGATATTTCGCTTAATTAGTCGAATAAAAACAATTAAATCAACCAACGGTACAAAAAATGTGAAACAGCTGAAACGTTTCCAGGCGTCTACCATTCAGAACCAGGTTTATACAGTTATACAAGGAATGTGCTTTTGTGGTGCATAACATTTAACAGAAGTAATATAGAAATTCTAAAAATACATAAAATAATCACGTACATGACCCGGCTGATGAAGTCCTTGTGTTCCTCCGGGACGTGGGCTGGCCCTTTGGAGGACGGCGAGATGTAGGAGGGCGTGGCTGCGCCATTGGCCTGCTGGCTCCGCCTCTCCTCCGTGTGTTCCCTCACGCGGTGCTCCTCCTCCTGGTTCAGGTAAGGGATCCCTACGGGAATAGTCCAATAACAAAATCAGGCCGGAAAAGTCAGTCAGTTGTGGAGAACCAGCCATTTCTGACCTTTTTGGTACAGTCAGCAACCCTAAATAAGCAGTTCACATGATGCCAGTCTTTCAAAAGAAAGAACATTGGTATCCAATTATTGAGCTTAGACTTTAAAAATCTGATTGTTAATATGGAAGTAGCACGCTGTTGCTTATACGAGTTGCAATTGTTACAAATAAAGACTTTATGCCAGCACTCACCATCGCGGAAAACCTTGTTGAAGTCAAACCCCTGGCTTGCTAGAAAGTCAATACTTGAACTCTGGAATGACATCAACCACAACAGTCTTGACCTTGACAACAGTCTTGACCTTGTAAATGGGGCTATTGTACTTAATGACCACGTCTCTAGAGACATTCAGCTGTCCGAAGAACTTACTTGACAGATGAATTTAATGTCGGGAGATGCTCTGTTGAAGGGCTTTGGGAATATATAAAAATTAAAACACTTGATGATGTACCTGTGGAGAAGAGAGAAGTGATCTGTGAGGCTTCATATATATATAATAAGATATACATAACATATATATATACACACAGTTATGAGCATATTTGGTTTGCTTGGTGGCCAAGTAAATGAACGGGCAGTTTAGTCTCAAATATTAGGAAATAATGGCAATATTACAGGGGGAAACTGGGGGAATATACTAAAATCATTATTAGACCAACCATGATTAGAAATTATGTTTTAATTGAACAACAGAACAGAACACAATCCAAAAGCCACAGATCACATGTGGACCATGAGCCAGATACACGTGTGTGTGTGTAGTCCTACAGGCTGCACTAAAAACAACAACTCACTTGGAGTCCGTCGTGTCATACTTAAACGTGCACAGCCCAAACTGGAACAACAGAAAGTCCATGGAGTGCTGGGACAGAAAAAAGTAGAGAAAAGAAGTAGAATGAGTGGGAGGTTGGTGGGTGGTGTGGGTGGCAGGGACCTTTAATGTAATGCACTGGGAGGAGGGAGGGAGGGTAGAAAGTCAAGGTACAACACACAGAACAGGACAAAGGCAAACCTTTTTAAGCTTCGTGTAGCGCTCCTCTGGTGTGTCCAGTCCATTGGTGAGTGCACTGACGTTGGGCCCATCGCTTATACCTGTGTGTGTGAAACATTATCATCATCATCATCATCATTAGAAATTAAATTAATTGCATTGCATCGTGCGTTGGGGGCGTGTAGGGGGGGGGGGAGGGGGAAGAGAAAATGAGAAACCGCATCGTCCATCGCTACCTGAGAATTCCCCGTCGATAGCGAGGAAGTCGGCCTCCTCTATGGCGCTGTACACGGCGCTCAAACACTCTTTAAAATCTACCAGAAGAGAGAACATGTGAGGACTGGACGGAGAGACAACACTCGGGATGGATGGATGCATGGATGGATGCATGGATGGATGGATGCATGCATGGATGGATTGCATGCATGGATGGATGGATGGATGGATGGCGGCATGACGACGGCGGCGGTGGCGGCGGTTTAAAGTGCCCCCCCCCCATCCCCCGGTACTCACTTCTCCGTGTCACCTCCATGGTCCCCCCGCTCAGCACCGCAGCAGCACTGACAGCTAACGCTAGCGAGCGACTCTCTCGTGTTTTTAACCTTTTCTCCAAACACTTCCGGTGCTCCGGGCTGATGACGCGCTGCATGGTTACGAACCTCCACGTTCCGCATGGAATCATATTTATTTAAAGTTTGACATGGAACCATATATGTGTAAGTATTACTATTATGATTATAATTATTATTATTATTAGTAGTATAATAATAATATAATCATAATATAATCATAATCATAAATCATAAAATAATAATATTGGCTATTTATTATTATTATTATTATTATTTATTATTATTATTGTTGTTGTTGTTATATTGCCATTTTGGCGTACTGAATATCTGATCTTACCTATATTTTTATACTTTTATTGTTCTACTGTTTATTTCTCTATTGTTTTATTCTATTGCTATGCAACCTGGCACAAGAATTTCCTCCTGGATCAATAAAGTTCTTATCTTATCTCTTATTTTTATCTACCAGATTGTAACTTGATGTTTAAATGGCTATATTATGTTTCATGCATTAATGTTAGATTTAGTCTGATGGGCGTCCCAGCAGGTGATACACCTCCACCTCAGTCCCATTATGTTGTCTAAATACAGCACCTGTACAAGAAGTAGAAGACTCAGTCTCAGTCTCTGTCCCTGCAAGGTTGATGATGACTGCTGTAAATGTGCTTGAATCTGGGCCAAAGTCTGGCCGAGCAGTCTCAGCAAAGGTATGACTTACATTTGTATTCGGATCCCATTCAACTCCAGGCTGAATTGATGTACAAACCAAGCAAGTTTAACTCTGATGCCCCAATTTTCTTCCTTCTTACTTACTTGGTTCTACTTGCCAAAACTCACTTATTAGTTGGAGAACATTAGATTTTTTTTAAAGGTCAAATGTAATTTTAATGGCTAATTAGATCCTTCAATCATTTAAATGTGACCATTTACATTCATTCATTATGCAGCCAACTTTGCCCAAAGCTACTTACAACTGAGGCTGAGATACAATTAAAACATATCATTAATACGCTTTAAA
>PIJE02001223.1:23314-37864 GCA_002895965.2 Coryphaenoides rupestris | reverse complement strand
CACACGTACTACTCACAGTGCACACACCCACATACACACACACACACACACACACACAACATATTACCTCACAACATCATGTGCACTTTCCTCAGTATTACTTTCCTCAGTATTACTTTCCTCAGTATTACTTTCCTCAGTATTACGTGCAGTATTAATATTACTGTCCAACATCATGTGCAATACTCTATCATGTGCTATATTATTATTATTATCATGTTGTCTATAAATATTATATAACACTACCTCTCATCTCCTCTCATCATCATGTGCAATATTCTTAATGTCATGTCCAATAATATTTCACTTCAATTATGCCAAATTGTTATCTTATCTTGCCCACATATTTGTATATTTTAACTGTAAATTTGTAAATCCGTTAGTTTATTTTTATTATTCTGTTGTTTTCCACATTGTTTTATTGTACTGTATCGCTATGTAACCTGGCACAAGAATTTCCTTCGGATTAATAAAGTTCTATTCTCTATTCTATTCTATCAGTTCAGACTCGCTTTGTCCATAACTGTATGTGCATATGAGTGAGCCACTGTGTGTAGTAGCAGTCAGATAACCGGTGTACATTGGCACAGCCTAGGTGCAATTTCGTGCCCTAGAATTCCTGTTACTCCGGAGGGCTCGTGGGTGTGTACGTGTGCGGCACTGTGTGTGTCCGGGGAGGCGGAGCAGTTGTTGTCCAGCATCATCTCACTGCCAATAGAGTTCTAACGGTACGGATTGAGACCGCGCACCCTCACGACTGTCTGGTGCAGGTCGTGATTCGGGCTATGCATAAATGTACAGCAACATGTGCACCGGTCATACATACGTGTTAGAGGAAGAATCCCGCAATAAGTGCCCCCATCGGACTACTTTTCGCGGGGTAACCCGCACTCAATGCTGTGTGATGTGGGGCTGTCCGTGCATCGCTCGCCCAAGACACACCCGTGTGTGTGCGGTATTGTGTTGTGTGTCCCCAGCATGAGTGGCACGGATTGTGTAGCTGCGATGTTCGAGGCGGAAAGAATGGGTGCGTGTGTGTTGTCGTGTGTGTATGCGTTGTGAGTGCCCGAAGCTAAGATGCTAGCTGAGTCCAACCAATACAGCAGCTGGGGGGCATCGGGGCCAGCTGCCGTGGTGCCATGGAGACTCCAAGCTCAAGGTTGTGTCTCTAGAGCCCTCCGTCTGCCTCCCCTCTTCCCTCTCCCTCTCTCCCCCTCCATTCTCCCCCTCCCTCTCCATCCTCCTCCTCCTCCTCCCTCCACTCTGCTCCCTCCTCCTCCGTCCTCCTCCATCCTCCTCCTCCCTCCTCCTCTTCCCTCCTCCTCCCTCGTCCTCCCTCCTCCACTCTTGCTCCCTCCTCCTCCGTCCTCCTCTTCCCTCCTCCTCCATCCTCTTCCTCCCTCCCTCTTCCTCCCTCCAACCTCTTCCTCCATTCTCCTCCCTCCTCCCCTTCCCTCCTCCTTCCAACTCCTCCTCCTTCCTCCTCGTCCACCCTGCTTCCTTCTACTCCACCCTGCTCCCTCCTCCTCTTCCCTCTTCCTCCCTCTTCCTCCATTCTCCTCCCTCCTCCTCCTCCACCCTGCTCTCTCCTCCTCCTTCCTCCTCGTCCTCCCTCCTCCACCCTCCTCCTCCACCCTGCTCCCTCCTCCTCCATCCTCCTCCTCTCACCTCCTCCCTCCCTCTTCCTCCCTCCAACCTCCTCCGCCATTCTCCTCCATCCTCCTCCTCCTTTTCCTCCCTCTCTCCTCCCTCCTCCACACTCCTCCATCTCCTCCCACCTCCTGCTGCCCAGCTTCGGGCCATCATGAGCCAAGCGGTCGCCAAGAAGCGGTTAATCACGGGCAGGCCGGCATGTGATAGAGAGAGAGGCTGCCGCCGGTGATCACGATCGCCGGGGCAATGCAATGCGATGGCAAGAGCCGCGCGGTCCTCCACGGGGGCGGGAACTCGAGCCACGACCGTTGCCCGCGCTCATAATCGAGTGGCCGCTAAACGACACGTGCGGACCGGAGGTTTATGTCCTGTTGATAAGACGCCAGAGCCCTCCGCTGGGAAAAGGGATTACACCGAAGCCACTTCCCACGTGGGAGATATTTTATAACATAGGCCCGTTCGATCGCGATCGCGCTCAAATGTTCATTGTTCGCCTAATGGCCTGTATTGTATAAGAAACGGCTCCCAGTGAGGGAATATTACTGGCGGGGTGATTGCTCCAATAAAGGCCGGTATTGCAGCAGGCGGATATTTTACGACGACTATAGTCAAAATGATGTCTCAGTCATCGTTATTGACACTGACAAGCGACTGCCGCAGAGAGGGACATCAGACGCCACGTTGCATTTGGGTCATCATGATCATGTCAACTATTTGGTGGCAATCGATGTTGTCTTTGTCTTTTTTTCCCCATTATGTTGCGCACACAATGGGGGAAAGGGCAGCGTATACCAATCACCAACACAATGTGAGCCACGCAGCGTCAGGCAGCGTCTGTCAATTGCAATGAAGTTAAGGCTTTCACTTCGTCCTGGAGGTCACTTTGAGCGTTGGAGATGAAAGCCAGCAGCTGAAGAAAGGGTCTCATCGCACACACACACACACACGCACGCACACACACACACACACACACACACACGAGCACCTCACACGTGCGCACATGAACACGCACACACACACACACACATGGACACACAAGCACATACAAGCACACGCACACATGCACGCACACACACACACACACACACACACGAGCACCCCACACGTGCGCACATGAACACACACACACACACACACACACACACACAAGCATGCAGGCAGAGACTCACAGACACGCACGCCCACCCATGGACACAGAAGCACACACACTCACACACATGCAGACACACACACACACACACAAACACACACACACAGACGCACACACACAGCACGAGCGAAAAAGTGGAAATGGTGATCCATAATGCCATAATGACCCCTCATCATCATTTAAAAATATCTTAAAAGTCTTTTAGTCACAGTCTTCCATCCATCTTATCTGAGACCCCCCTTTTGGAAGTTGGCACATTAAGCACTGAGAATAATTATGCCTCTCCCTCTCTGATAGGAGAAGCCTCTATCTACAGGCAGCCTCAGGTGTTTTGACAAGCGAGCGAAGCAGGGCTGCATCCCAACCCGCCTGCACTACGCACTGCGCACTTCGGTGTGCACTGTGTCCTGGCGTAGTACTGTATTAGTATGCCAGCCGACGGCCAGTGGTCTTCCAACATAGCGCCGCTGTCGAGCTGACGGCTGCCATCGATGACGACGAGCTAGAAACCAAGTTACTCCTATCCAGGGACTACGGGCGGAAAAGAGCAATTTGTACCACCATAGCAAATATGTGAAAATATATATCATTGGGTTTGCTGGTCTAGGGTCTGAGTGGTTATTAATATATAAGTACATAAATTGTTTAAAAGTTTCGGTGAAGACGGACCTCCTGTCAAAATGCATTGTGGGTTATCGGAGTTATCCGACCTGTAACGGGCATAGTGTGCGCACGACAATTTGTGCTGGAAATCGTGTGCCATGGGTACTTTTTTTTTTTGCATACGACGTGGAAATCGTAGTCATTTCGGACCTACTGTATACATACTATTACTCTCGCTTACTATGCAGTTTGCTGGCGTGGAGATTCAGAGAGTTGAGGGGGCTGTTCTGAAAGCCCTTCCTGCCCCCAAATCCAGAGTTTTCATGCAAGGTCCCGTAGTCCTGATTGAAATGCTAAGATGGCTTTACTGGTCGAAATAGCTAGCATTAGTTCTGTATTTAAAGATGGAGACAGAAGAGTGCTATTGTCGACATTGCTGAAATGGAATATTATCATGTATTTATTATGTCAATATTTCCATAACGAGCAACATGAACAAAAGAGGAAGATATACAACGGGAGCAACTGCGAATATATCTGACAAATATTAGACATTGAGAGCATAATCATTTATCACGAAACATCATGAGAACTGTAATTTTCTCAATCCGATCGACTTCACACTCGGAGGGTCTATTGCCGAGGACCCGAGGAAGTGTAGTGTTGAGTATGAAGTTGTGTGGATGAGCAGTTCTCGAGAAAGCGGCACGAAGCAATACCAGAGGCCACACAGTCGGGCCAATTCAAATGGGCACACGAGACTAGTTTCAATTAAAATTGTTAATTGCAAACAGTAGTTGACCACATCCCATATTCACCGAGTTCATCCAATTTTCAAAGTTTGCAAAATGGGAACCAGGCAAACATATTGATTGTTTGCTTTATTGTAAATGGTAAGCATTTATATAGCGCTTTTATCCAAAGCGTCCATACAGTATTGCCTCACAATCACCGACGGCGGCGTCAACCATGCAAGGTAACAACCAACACGTCAGGAGCAGTTAGGGTTAGGTGGTGTCTTGCTCAGGGACACCTCGACACTTAGCTAGGCGGAGCCCGGGGATCAAACCAGCAACCTTCCTGTCGCCAGACAACCGCTCTTACCTCCTGAGCCGCTGCCGCCCCGATTACTGTTGTTTTGTTTTTGTCATTTGATCTGTTCCGAGCACGCGTGTCCGTTTTAGATTGTGTTTCGCACGTGCAGATGAGGACGAGCGCACCACTGCCAGTGTTAAACTAAGCAGGGAGTCATTCAGATCCACACAACTTCCCACATTTGATGAGGATGATGTAAGCGCGCGCAAGAGCCAAGCGCATACTGCATTATCTCCCACGTTTCAGCTGAGTCAAATGAGCAACAATGAAAAACAACTTTAATTGTTGTCTGGAAATTGCCAATTTCCAGTGAACTGAAGCGGAATCAGCCACTAACCCCCACGACACTGCACACAATTTAGTCAAATATTGAAGGGGAAAATAAAGCTCTAATTACCGTTCCAAGTTGTCAACACGTGCATGTTTTCTGCTTTTTGTTTGTTTTCTTTGACATGAGGCTGTTGGCTTTTCAATACTTTTGTTGTTGTTGTTGTTGTTGTGTTGGTTTAGTTTGGTTTAGTTTGCGGTCTACATTATAGATTGTTTGTGCGTGCGGACGAGAAGCAGGAAACCGGGAGAGGTCTTTCAGAACCTTTCATGGACTTGATGAAATGATGCTGATGAAAGAGCATGAAAGATCAAAATAAACTGCATTATCTATTATATGTGTGTGTGTGTGTGTGTGCGTGTGTGTGCATGCGTGTGTGTGTGTGTGTGTGTGTGTGTGTGGTGTGTGTGTGCGTGTGTGTGTGAAACAAACAGCGCGGGAACACGTTGTTACAGTTCAATCAACATACATTGAGTTTGATTCATCTCAGTGTTCTTTCGTTTGTTCTCTTGTTAGCTCCTCATTTGTCTCAGTGCCAATGACTTGATTGTGCTCCTCTGTTCCTTCCTGTTCCTCCTCTGTTCCTCTGGTGGTTGTGTTTTCGTAGCGTAACAGCGGTATTGGATATGGCCACTGGCTGTGTGTCTCCAGCAGAGAGCACGCCGTCTGTCCCATGACGAGTGTGGAGTATGAATGAAGAATCGGCTAGTGCATTATATTATCGCATATGATGTTGTTTTGTATGTTGTAAATCTAGCGTTCCATTGAACCAACGTAAATACACGCTGAAACCGTATTAGAAAGTGTCGTCTTGCCGTCTCTCCGCTAAGTGGCTATGGAGGAGCACGCACCTGGCCTAGACAACCCCACCACCACCTTGTTACAGGAGACACGTCTATAACTGAAAGAAATGACAGTTCAAGTGACAGACCACTCAATGAAAGAGATACTACTACCAAGATACCAACTACAATAGTGTATACAGTATGTAAATACGGTTTAGAGACCTGTCACAAACAGACAGATTAACACATACCATTCCTATTTTGCTATTTAGAAAAAAATGACCTGAAATCCATAGATATTTCGGAAATGCGAAAATACGATATTGCGATATTGGTGATATTTAACGTTAACTTTATCTCAACAACATGCAGATATAATCCTTGTATTGTTGACTATTTTTGACAGTTTGTAGATTGCCCCGTCAACCGTTTCTCACAACATAATCGACATCCTCCTCCAAATGGTGTGTTTGTCACGTTCATAATAACACACACCCAAAAACATACACATACACATACACATACACATACACATACACATACACATACACATACACATACACGTACACATACACATACACATACACATACACATACACGTACACATCATCCAAACACAGTGAAAATGATCAATCAAAAGTGTGGTTAACGTGACTGAAAGCTAGATCAACCTTTTCAAAAGAGGGAGAAGCACGATATGTTCTCCACGCCATTATTGTTTCGTTGGAGTCATGGCTAATGTTTCTTTAATGGGATGAGTCCTTAAGATGATTTATTTAATTAGTCATTAAGAATGAATAATACACTTATGATGCTGCAGCTTGATAATGAACACTCGGCTTGTGGCTGATGAGATATAGTTTGTGTTGTAGTCTTGGTAAAAACAAAGCCAAGTGAAATGAAAAGCCAAGAGGATTGTAGAACAACACAACAAGCTTTGCCAAGACTATTCTGAATTATGTAAGATTACCAATAGCGGCCAGTGGTGATTTCCTATTCAGAATCTCTGTTTTTTTTACATCAACAGTGTATGGTGTATAGATCAGCCAACCAGTTGCTACAGTCCACTGGGTAGGGCTGGGAGGCTGATCTATCCAGCATACATCTGGGTGGACACTCCCACTGGTGGACACTCCAAAACTGGAGATGACACCTGTTTTTGAAACTGCTTGGAATGGCTAATCACGCTCACACCTGGTGGTATAATAGGTCTCCTTTGAGCAAGTTTAACCGATAAAGAGCAACAACATTGCAAGCAGTTTCGGGATGGTACTACACAATGCAGAACAAGTGGCAGTGGTTTGCTGCAAAGTGGAACACTGGAATAAAAACCGACATAGCGAGGGTGGAGTGTGTGTGTGTTGTGTGTGAATGTGTGTGTGTGTGTGTGTGTGTGTGTGTGTGTGTGTGTGTGTGTGTGTGGTTGTTGGGCTGGTTTAAGCATCCTCACCTGGCCCAGTTAGAGTCTGGGTTTGGCTGAGGCTGCACATCTATGGTGCATGCATGCATGTGGTGCATCCTGTGTGTGTGTGTGTGTGTGTGTGTGTGTGCAATGCCCACAGGTTAAACCAGCCATCACCCCACACACTTAAGGAGAGAGAGAGAGAGAGAGAGAGAAGAGAGAGAGAGAGAGAGAGAGCTAGCATGCTAGCGTTGTACCTCCTGCTCTGTCCACAAACAAATACAATAAACCGTTTTTTTATCGTCATCGTCCTGTGTCTTGATACTGGAGAATCCCAGCAGAAGCCGTTACTTTATGTCTGGGTGCAGCACAGTTGCTACAGTGACCTAGCAAAGTGATAGCGGTCGATATGACATGCGATGTGATTGTGATGTGTATATGGAAACTGTGGGAGTGTGTGTGTTTGGTGACTGGCTGGCTAAATTGGCCTCACCTGGCCCAGATAGAGTCTGGGGTGGGTGGGGCTACAGCCTCACCTGGCCCAGTTAGAGTCTGGCGTGGGTGGGGCTACAGCCTCACCCGGCCCAGATAGAGTCTGGGGTGGGTGGGGCTACAGCCTCACCTGGCCCAGTTAGAGTCTGGGGTGGGTGGGGCTACAGCCTCAGTTAGAGTCTTGGGGGCGGGGTGGGGCTACACACCTGTGGTGCATTGGCTAATCAGTGCACCACAGGTTAAGTCAGCCACCAGCACACACACTCAGGAGAACGCTAGCATGCCAGCATGTAACATCTGCTCTGCTCCACGTCATACCATGACTCTGCTCATGTCATGTCTACAAATACTTGCAATAAACCAGACTTTTCAACACAAACCTGCCTGTATCCTTGGAGGGAGGAGCCACCTGATGTAGAAAGCCACTTGATGTGGCGTTGCAGCACGAGCTATGTGACAGAAACCTACATATATATACACGTGTACCGGACTGTACTACATCACAACACACTGCACCACTCGTGTTTTGACGGAGCAGAATATCAGGCGGTGGCGCTGCTGCTGCTGCTGTTGTTGAGAAGCCCCGCCATTTTTGCTTCGTCGCTACACGTAAAGGTTTGTTTTTCATGTTTTTCTAGGTCACTTATTGTGCCTTGGGGTGGGGCTACACACCTGTGGTGCATTGGCTAATCAGTGCACCACAGGTTAAGTCAGCCACCAGCACACACACTCAGGAGAATGCTAGCATGCCAGCATGTAATATCTACTCTGCTCCACGTCATATCATGACTCTGCTCATGTCATGTCTACAAATACTTTTCAACACAAACCTGCCTGTATCCTTGGAGGGAGGAGCCACCTGATGTAGAAAGCCACTTGATGTGGCGTTGCAGCACGAGCTATGTGACAGAAACCTACATATATATACACGTGTACCGGACTGTACTACATCACAACACACTGCACCACTCGTGTTTTGACGGAGCAGAATATCAGGCGGTGGCGCTGCTGCTGCTGCTGTTGTTGAGAAGCCCCGCCATTTTTGCTTCGTCGCTACACGTAAAGGTTTGTTTTTCATGTTTTTCTAGGTCACTTATTGTGCCTTTCACATTGTTTTGCAGATGTAGCGTGTGTGTGTGTGTGTGTGTGTGTGTGTGTGTGTGGTGTGTGTGTGTGTGCGTGTGAGTGTGACGCTGCTCCACTTCTCACCACCAGCCACACATTAACGGCGAGCGCCCACCGCCCGCCGCCGCCTGGCGCGCTTTACAACCTCACACACAACTTCCTCAGGGTGTCACAAAATGGAGCCTCAATTTTAACACTTATGTATTTTTTGTAAATGTATTTTCTTTTTCTTTTCTTTACCCCAGCCTTTCTTATATATAAACCTTTTATATTCAATCGCACATCCTGAAGTTTTTTCCCCTGACAACTTTTCTGAAAAAGGAAACACTTTCCGCAACGCCCCCCAAAATAACAAACAAAAAAACCCCAAATTGCTTCCACCTTAGCTTCTATTTATTTTTTTGGTTTGCCTTACACGGCCATAATTCATCCGCTGTGACATTTTATTATGGCCTTAGACAAGCAGACAGCGGAAACAATCCGCTGTATAATGCAGGCAGAGGTTGCATTTATCTGCCGTGCGGCTGCAAGTGATGAAACGGGTACGAGGGGCAAATACGACGCAAAATGACTCATCATCCACGCGGCATTCTTGATTTGCTTATATTCTCCATGCCCGGGACGTCCGAGAGAGAGAGAGAGAGAGAGAGAGAGAGAGAGAGAGAGATTGAGTGCTATGCAAATGACCCCTTGCCTTGTGGTGAGCCTTGCACTGCGTGGCGAATCACCACCATCTCATAATGCACACTTGATATCACAAGAGTTTGACTTTTTTTGTTTTGGTTTTCTCTTTGTCTCTCCCTGTCTCCCTTTCTCGCTCAATTAAATAGAATTAAATTCAAAAGAGCTTTATTGGCTTGGAAAAGAAACATTTACATTGGCGAAGCAGTTTAGAAATGAAACAAAGGAAAAATAACAAAGTACTACAAAAAGGGGAAAAGAAAAAACAAGTACAGAGCAAAATAATTTCCTGGAACTGGGCCACTGGACCAGACATTGGCGTCGGCACTATTCATTGTTGGTAAATATCACTGTCTGTACAATGCACAATGAAGGTGCACAATATAACATACTGAGGGTGTAAAATGCAAAAAATATAAAGTACGGTGAAAAGGTACAATATAAAATAAAATAATAATTATGGATAAAGTTGTTATCGCTGTCCCTCTCTCTCGGTCTTGCTCTTACAGTAATCCTGTATTACAGTAAGGGAGGGATTATGGTCTACGGTGATGGTAGCCTTGGGTGCAATTGAGGGGAGGTAGGAGAGAGGAGAGGTAGGAGAGAGGGGAGGGGGGGGGGGGGGGGGCGGCGTTGGGGAATGATGTAATGCATCGTTGAGGACATAATATATATTAGTGTGTGTATCGTATGGAAGAAATGTTGGACTGGTCTCTTTCGCTTTTCATGTACACACACACACACAACACACACCGCACAGACGCACAGACGGCACGCGCACACACGCACGCACCACGCACAAACATGCAAGCAAGCACACACACACACACACACACACACACACACACACACACACACACGCACACGCACACACACATACACACAGAAACATGCAAGCACACACACACACACACACACACACACACAATTGTAAACTAAATCGAAGAACATAACTTTGTGTGTCTAAATGTGTCCATGCGTGTGTGTAATACCATTTTGGTATTTACTAAATGAATGTACACATGTATACAGTATGTTTCTGTGTAGCTGTGACCCTCTTGTAAGCCGACATGGATGCGTGGCCTTGAGTTGCAGTGGGACAGTAAAAACATATAGGATATAGGCCTATTTAATGTCTGTCACACACACACACACACACACACACACACACACACACACACACACACAAAAATACTGTGCTTCTTGTGCCCACATTAAAAAGAATATATTGACATGTTTGCTGTATATTTGTCAGCACTATAAACTAGGCATCTATATTGGTAAGAATGACCCCGATCTAACAATCACAGATGCACACACACACACACACACACACACACACACACACACACACACACACACACACACACACACACACACACACACACACACACACACAAAGACACACACACACAAGGCACACACACACACACACACACACACACACACGCACACACACACACACACACACACACACAAGGAGAAATAGAGGTTGAAACCATATCTTCTACCTGAGATCTAACATTTTATATACACTCCAATCTATATGTGTGGTGTACTGTGTGTGTCTGTGTGCGTGCGTGTGGTATAGGCTACTGTGTGTGTGGTGCACTGTGTGTGTGCAGCAAATGGCACAAAAATATGTGTGCCTATGAATACCTCCGACAACAACAGCTTTTCATTCAAGACTTGGCTTGTTTCATTTCACAGTGTATATTCTTCTCAATTTCATCTGAAATGTGCTCCTGTCCAACATGAGCATGATCTAATTATTGGCTTTCTTTGGCGGCACGATTTAAATCGGCTCTCCCCTCGGTTCTTTAGAATAGAAACCTGTTTTGAACATCCAATCAAGTCAATACTGTCTGCTGTCTGATTTTGTGCACCCAATTAAAGGGGGAACTCTTTAGCAACCAAGAGATAGCTTTATTTCAACCATGATCTCTCTCTGTCTCTCTGTGCCTCTGGGCCGCAGCTAAGGGTCCGTGAGCGCAACTCCGTCATTGGGACGAAGTCGCCTCGTCAGATTCAACAATCATCAAGTGATGCGAAGCCCATCATCGCGCCGCAAAGTACAGCGTATGTCAGCGGGGAGGTGCAGGCAACACGGAGGAAAGGTAAACATTGTTCATTTGCGTCGTATATTACACCCACGTTGAATCAGAATCTGACTCAGACTCAGAATGAGCTTTTTTGCCTTAGTTTTTTATGTGCTTTTGTGGAATTGGAGCATAACATTGAACACAACAGAGAGTATACAAATGTTGACAAAGTGATACAAAGCATCACAACAGGCTTGGGAGAGAATAAATATGTCTGGAGAAAGAAAACATGTCTTTATTCTCCTCATAAATAAAAAAAATATAAAAAAAACGTTCATTCAAAATGAAAAATCAGCATTTACTCAAAATCCAAAAAATCCACATTCTTTCTAAATCTAGGAATGTGTTGCCAGCGAAACAACGCCCAGAAATAACTGTCAATAGACACACCGGGCGGTGAAATGTACTGGGAGTGAATGTTGAAATGCATTCGCCACGCATCAACATGAAGAATACAGATGAGGGGACAACACTTTGTCCGTTTAAAACACGCCGTGGAATGTACAATTATGGGATTATAGAATAACGGCGCAATTATAGAAATAAATCTCATGGAAATACATGGGGTGTGTGTTAAGGTGCTGTGGCTCGGGTTCTTGTGTGCGTCATCTGTGTGTGTGTGTGTGTGTGTGTGTGTGTGTGTCTGTGCATCTGTGTTTGTGTGTGTGTGTGTGTGTGTGTGTGTAATCGTCTTCAAGTGGGTATGTGTGTGTGTGTGTGGGGGGGGAGGCATTGGCGCTATCTTCAATCCTCAATCATACATTCTACGTGCTGAGTTGATGATCATGATCCCCCAGTCGTCGACGACGGTGTCCAATCCAAACACACAATGAGCCAACTGTGGGCCAATTAAATTAGTCCCTTTTGAACACTATTGGGCGTAGACATAACTCAGGGCTTGAACCAATAACACTCCAGGCCCACTGGCCAGGGCTCCGGCAGGTCGCTTATTTATTACACCACTCGAGCCTATGGAGGGACGGATGAGCTGTAGCCTATCACAACCCTCCCTCTCTCATTTTCTATTTTTCCACCACCACCCATCATCTCTCGCTCTCTCTCTTTCCTTCTCTCTCTCTTTCTCTCAATCTCTATATTTCTCTGTCTCTTTTTATGTGCATATGCATATACTGTATATGTGTGTGTGTGTGTGTGTGTGTGTGTTATATATACACACACACACAGTGGGAAAAACAACACACTCTGGAACTACTCTCATGAGAAACTACTCTCATGTGTTCAATTGTGCATGTGTATGTGTGTGTGCGTGTGTGCGCGTGTGCGCGCGTGTATGTGTATATATACATGCACACACATACACACATACACGCACACACACACACTTACACTTACACTTACACTGACACACATTTTCTCATGAGAGTAGTTCCAGAGTGGGTTGTTTTTCATCTGGGCTAAGATGCTCTCTCAAGCCGTGCACCTTCATCTCCACCTCCTCCACCTCTTCCACCTCTTCCACCTCCACCTCCTCCTCCTCCTCCACCCCCCCCATCTGACTCCTGCCCCGGCCAACCCAGTCCATATATCCTGCAGACATTTATAGCCTCCCTGGAATCTATGCACCGCTGGACCGACGGCTGTGTTTGGCAGATATACATGTTCCCTCGCTCACTCTGTTCCTCTCCTCCTGTACATTTCTGATTCTCTCCTTCTCTCTGGGTCGTCGTTCATTTTTGCTGCCTTGCATGTGTACAATACACCGTATTGCGTCACTCGGTTTTGTTTTGTTTCTGTTAAAGAACGCCTTCCTCTGCGAACCTGAGTACTAACTTGCGTGTTTGTACGTTTCGGCATTATTAATAATACTTAGCATTGTTCAGCATATTGTATGTTCTTAGATGTTGGTAATGCGCTCAGAATGGCACCTCTGCTCTTATCCCAGCTATTATGCAGGCAACCTAGCAATTATGAAACTCGTTCTATTAGCCTCGCAACTATGAATGCTCGTGAAAAAAACCCCCCAAATGATATAAGTTCAACAAATTGATAAAAAAAAAAAAAGGGGATCTTAGAGAAGAAATAACAATCTAATTGACTTGTGTGGCTCAGCCTTGAGGATCAGTACTGGGAGATCTTGGTTCAGAACCAGCAAGTGTGTTGAACTGGCAAAACTATCTACAAAGTGAGGGGGGCTCTGAACAGCGAGTAGCCTGTAATAAATAATACGCAATAAATAATAAATAATAAATAATAAATATTTGATAATAAATAATACGCAATAAATAATAATAATACATAAAATGGTTTTCCCAGCCCAGTGTATTTCCATTTTCCTTTATGTATCTTTGTTTATCTATCTTCATCCTTTATATATCTTGGATGTGTTTTTGAATCGAAACTTTGTGATTTGTCCATGTAGACGCAGAGAACAGCCTTTGTCATTCATGGGGCATTTAGGAGAGCTATCTCTCGGTTGGTCAAAATAAAGCGAAATGAAAGAAACCAATATCAAACCAACTCAGTGGACTCTCTCGGTAAATGGACATTCAATTGTCTCTTTTTCTTTGAACACAATGTGATCCTAAGCACGGCTGTTGAGCGTCAACCGTTCCGATAAATCTTCCATGTAATTGTCTTGCTTTACAGCGGCTTGCACTAAAAATGGACATATTTATATCACTGTACTCCCGCTGTCATGCACAAAAACACACACACACACACACACACACACACACAGACACATGTTAACAACAACACAAACGCCAATAAAACGGCCCCCTAATTGTTTTGTTTGCCGGGCGCGGGAGCGGGAAAAGGTCAGCGAATTTCCGTATAAAACGTTGACGCAAATACAGTACGTTTCCCATACATTTTGAACGCACAATATGTTTCCAGTACACGCGGCGAGGCCCGTTTCATTATGCCGCTGACACGGAAGCCGCTAAGGGATGAATAGGCTCAATTAAATCAATGACCTGTTGTACACACTGTGCTGAATGTTGAGGATCTTGCTCAGCATTGTCTGTTAAAATAGAAGCATATAAATCTCGGCGGGCCATAGTGGCAAAACCGTCTGTCGAAGGGAGGGAGGGAGGGAGGGAAGGAGGGAGGAGGGAGGGAGGGAGGGAGGGAGGGAAGGGCTCCCTTACAGCTGAGGGACAACACACTGTCAG
>PIJE02001223.1:15814-18314 GCA_002895965.2 Coryphaenoides rupestris | reverse complement strand
GGGCCAGGCGGGGTCCCGCTGGGTGAAGGAAGGTGACGTCACCGGTATGACGATATATGTCTTGTCTTGTGCATGGCGTGACGTAGGCCCTAGGATCTACACCACGGGGGCCCCTCTCCGCTTCAGATACAAGGCTTTTTTTTTTTTTTTATTGCTGTGCGGACGAGAACGCACCCTGATCTACACACCCTCACGTTGGATTCCAATCAGACTGTATTAACCTTGTCACAAGAGTGTGTGTGTCTGTGTGTGTCTCTGTGTGTGTGGCTCTGTGTATGTCTCTGTGTGTGTCTGTGTGTGTGTGTGTGTGTGTGTGTAGCTGTTTCCATGTTCTTTTTTTCTGTGATGGGGGGTGGGTGGGTGCATGTGGCCGCATGTGACGGTACTACTAAACAGGCGCTTCATCTCGGCCGTGTCCTTTGACGGGAACACGTGGGCTCGCCTGTGATGCCGCATTTTAGGCAAATGGCCAATTTTGTATTTTGTATTTTTTTTTTTCAATTTGTTTAAAGGAGGCCTAAATATAGATATAAAATGGTGGTCACGGGTGCAATCTCTATAGAAGCAGCTTGGAGGGGTGTGTCTGTGGTCTGTGTGTGTGTGTGTGTACCTGTGTGTGTGTGTGTGTGTGTGAGTGTGTGTGTGTACATGTGTGTGTGTGTGAGTGTGTGTGTGTGTGTGTGTGTGTGTGTGTGTGTACATGTGTGTGTGTGTGTGTGTGGAATAGTTCAAACATGCAGGAGAATACATCAAAGTATTGAAGGCTTTAGGTGAGCTATCTCTGGTGCAGCATTAAAATGTGTGTGTCTCTAAAAAGTCTCTAGTCTGCTCCAACTGTACCCCCCCCCCCCCCCTCCCCCCACACACCCCCTTAAGAACAGACTGCAGAGTCTCCGGGGGTCTCTGTGTGCCGTGGAAACTTCAGGAAACTCACATCATCCAAAAAAAAAGATGAGATCTGCAAACAATATCACTATCGGGGGGCTTTGATTTGGATGAGAAATAAAGAATAATGTTAAGGCTGGTCATTAGAGGAAATCAGGCCATTACAACTGTCTTTTTAGACTACAATAGCTGCCTTGCAGTAAAAAAAAAAAATCTGCTGGATGGAGGGGGTGTAGATGAGGAGATGGGGTGAGAAAAAAAAGAGGCGAGATGAAAGAGAGAGAGAGAGAGAGAGGGGGTGGGGGGGAGAGAAAGAAGCGCTCATTCTATTGGAGCACAATACTGTATCCTGGCGAATTAATCACCGTCTGTTCTAGAGAGAGAGAGAGAGAGAGAGAGAGAGAGAGAGAAGAGAGAGGGAGAGAGAGGGAGAGGGAGAGAGAGGGAGAGAGAGAGAGGGAGAGAGAGAGAGAGAGAGAGAGAGAGAGAGGGAGAGCGGGGGAGAGAGAGAGAGAGAGTGGAGAGGGGAGCAAAGCAGAAGCCGGAGCCGCGGAGCCGGAGCCTGACGCAGTGTGAGAAGAGAAGCGGAGAGACAGAAGAGACGAAGAGAGGAGAAGAAGAAGAAGAATAAGAAGGAGACGGGAGGGAGAGAGGGAGGGAGGGAGGGAGGCAGGTGCTAGGCAACGCATCACTTTTCTTTTGCATCCCATCCTGGGTCTACAGACAGACAGTCAGACAGACACTCCGGCTCCATCGCGGCGGCGGAGAGGGGGGACTCGGCGTCACCAACCACCACCACCAGCAGCAGCAGCAGCAGCAGCAGCAGCAGGCGGCGGCTGGCGACGGCTGGCGGTGTCCTCGTCGTCATCCGAGCGCTCACATGGTAGGACGCGACATGTGCCTCTGGGCGTCACGCATCGACGAAGCAGAGGCGAAGAAAAGAAGAGAGAGAAACTAACCACACACACACACACGCACACACACACACACACACACACACACACACAGGCACAGGCACACACACACACAGGCACACACACACATTTTAACGGAGACGGAGACGGATCGTTTTGGAGCGTGTGTGGCGTCTTCCCCCGTGCTGCTGCTGTTCCGTTGGCACAGGTAAGCGCATGAGAGGACATCTGTAGATTCACCACATAGCTCTGCGTCTCCGGACGTCGTATAACTTTGCCCCCTGCAGAAAACAACAACAACAACAACAACAACATGTCATTGGTATTGCGAGCACGACGAAATGACCACCACCGCCGCGCCATACACGATACACCTCAGTGTCAGTGTGTGTGTGTGTGTGTGTGTGTGCGTGCGTGCGTGCGTGTGTGTATCTGTGGTTAATGCACGCAAGCCCATCCGTGCGGGTCTAATTGTGTGCGTGTGTGTGTGTGTGTGTGTGTGCGTGTGTGTGTGCGTGCATACGTGTTTCTGTGGTTAAGTGCTGCGCGCAAGCCCATCTGCGGGTGTGTGTGGCTGTGTTGTGGTGTGTGTGTGTGCGTACGTGTGTGTGTGTGCATGCGTGCGTGTGTCTGTGGTTAATGTACCGGCCCCCCTCCGTGCGGGTCTAATTGTGCGTGTGCGTGCGTGCGTGTGCGTGTGC
>PIJE02001223.1:12500-15789 GCA_002895965.2 Coryphaenoides rupestris | reverse complement strand
AGCTACCCGTCTATAACTTACTGCCCCCTGCAGAACAACAACAACCACAACAACAACAACAACACAACAATGTCATTGGTATTCGGCGAGCGAACGACGAATCACCACCACCGCCGCGCCATACCACGATTACACCTCAGTGTCAGTGTGTGTGTGTGCTTGTGTGTGTGTGCTGCTGCGCGTTGCGTGCGTGTGTGTATCTGTGGTTAATGCACGCAAGCCCATCCGTGCGGGTCTAATTGTGTGCGTGTGTGTGTGTGTGTGTGTGTGCGTGTGTGTGTGCGTGCATACGTGTTTCTGTGGTTAATGCGTGCGCGCAAGCCCATCCGTGCGGGTCTAATTGTGTGTGTGGTGTGTGTGTGTGTGTGTGCGTACGTGTGTGTGTGTGCATGCGTGCGTGTGTCTGTGGTTAATGTACGCCCCCCCCCCCCCCTCCCGTTGCGGGTCTAATTGTGCGTGTGCGTGCGTGCGTGTGCGTGGTTCGTGGCGGTGTGCACCCTGGTGTGAGGATAAATGATGAATGTAATGGAAGGCGTTTCCCAGGCAGCCCGGGCATCGTCCTCTTGCGTTTCCATTCAGACAGCCTATTACAGCCCCCTCGGTTAAATATCTCTATATAAATTACAGGCATTTTAACAAGCTACAAGTACAAGCTACAAGACGCCACAGTAAAAATATACGGGTTCATAATGCGATGCAATATTACAGCGTCTGCTGTTCTCCGAGGGCTTCTCTATAGAGTTCCCTGGTTGTTATGTTCGCCTGTTTTAGGTTTTAGCTGGCTGACGCTGATATGTACCATGGACACAGGACTCGTTTTATTTGAAGCACTCGGGAATAGTTGAGGAGATTGTGATGACGGAGGGTGTATGATATATATATATTACCGTCCAGAACGGACCTTCATCCGCAATCGCGAGCCGTGAGGCTCAACGGCCGGCGCCTCAACTACTTGAGCTTGCGTGGCCCGTCCGCCAGCCCCCCCCCCCCCCCCCCCCCCCCCCCCGGATTTCAGCGACCCTTGGACAGCGGCTCCCAGGCGTCCCTTCTCAATCCATCCCGCAACCCCCTTCTTGGTGGTTTAACTCAACTTATATTTGACCCTCAACACGCTAAGATTGGAGACTTCTGCAATAATGTTTGCTTGCGTTATTAGACAAAAAAAGAAAAACTCACACCACTCAAATTGCCTTGCCACTATCTGTGCTGTGGACATACGTCGAATAAATTAAAGGCAGGAACAATTATAATGTAAAAAAAAAAACGGACGGGCTACTGAATGGCCGAGGATGAGGATGCCCAGGCTTTGTCCATTAAATGCAGAACATAATGCACCCAAAAGGTCGCCAGTATTCAGGAGAATTGCACTGTTTTCCAATCTTCTCTCGAGGTCCACATTCAACAAACTGGACATTCACCCCCCATTAGAGGTTCTCGCCACTCTGGGGTTAAACCCCCCCAAAATCCTGTTGGTTGCTTTGAGACTGCCTGGTATAGCGCGGTATAAAGTGCTGTGTCGTGCTTGTTGTGTGTTTTTCTCATTTTCCTTCTTTCTTTCTGTTTTTTTCTTGTGTTTTTTTTATCTTTTTTTGTTGTTTGTTACTATCTTCTTCGTCTTGCCTCTTTTCTCTCTTTTCCCTTTCTCGTACTTGTGCTGTACTTGTGCGTGCGCATGTGTCTGTTGTGTGTGTGTCGTGTGGTGCCTGTGTGTGTGTGTCTCCAAGGCCCCCTGAAGACCGTTGTTGAAACGGGGAACGCTGCTGGTTTCTGTTTCTGTGTTTCCCCTTCCGCTCCCCTCCATCCGATGCCCTACTGCCCTCCGGCCTCCATGTTGTAGCGCCCAGTGCGAAGTGCCTGGCCAGCCACCGGGCTCCCACAAGGTGTCTGAGCACTAACAGAGCGTCCTCTCACCGCGACTGACCGACAACCCACCCCCCTAACTCCCCCGCGACACACACACCACAACTCCCCACGCGCCCCACGACTTCCACAGTGATGGAGAAAGAAACAGGAAGGACGGTGGAGACAGAGAGACAGAGTGAGGGAGGAAAGGGGAGAAGAGAGAGAGAGAGAGGAGAGACGAGAGAGAGAGGAGAGCGAGAGAGCAGAGCAGAGAAGAGAGAGAGACAGAGTTGACGGGAAGAAAAGGGAGCGAGGCGAGAGAGAAGAGAGAGACGAGAAGACCAGAAGGTGAGCGGAGAAAGGAGGGAGGGAGTGGAGATCGAGAGAGAGAGAGAGAGAGGAGAGAGAGAGAGAGAGAGAGAGAGAGAGACGAGAGAGAGAGAGAGAGAGAGCAGAGAGAGAGAGAGAGAGAGAGAGAGAGAGAGAGAGAGGGAGACGAGGGGAGGGAGAGAGAGAGAGAGAGGAGAGGCGAAGAGAAGAGAGGAGATAGCAAGCAGAAGAAGGAGAGGAAGGAGAGAGAGCAGCGAGAGCGAGAGAGGAGAGTAGAGAGTAGAGAGAGAGGAGAGAGACGAGAGGAGAGAGAGAGAGAGAGAGAGAGAGATGAGAGAGGAGAGAGACGCAGGGGAGGAGAGAGCAGAGAGAGAGCAGAGAGAGAGAGAGGAGGAGAGAGAGACAGAGAGAGGGAGAGAGAGATAGTTCGAGGATGATGGAGATGAAGAGGAGCGAGGGGGGGGGGGAGAGAGAAAGGGAAGAGATGGGGATAGAGAGAATGAGAAGATGAGAGAAGAGGGAGAGATGGGCCAGAGCCGGCTGAGTGATGGAGGGTGTGGTGGAGAGAGAGGAGAAAAGGACGGAAAAGTTAGAGACAGAGAGGAGAGAGGCAGAGGAGATGGAGATAGAGACATGGCGATTGAGTGGAGGAGAGACGATAGAGAGAGACGAGAGAGCAGAGAAGGAGAAGAGACGAGAGAGTAAGAGAAGAGAGAGACTACAAAATGCGTTGTACAAATGGTATGGTTTCTAGACAGGTTATGGCTGCAGTAGAACAGACCCACCATCCATGAGTCATGTTATACTCGGCTGAGAGGAGCAGATGACCGGCGCAATAAAGGCCACAGTTATTTTGTGATTTTCTTTTAAATGTAATTCAGTTAAAGGGAACCCTTGCGCTTCCAATGAAATCAGCAATGCTACGTCACTACGGCACAACCCTTTATTACTGCTCAGGGTGCGTAGACCTCGTTTTGGTTTGAAAACACTGACCCGTTTCCCAAACACTGCTCTGTTCTCCCAGTAGACCGTGTGAGACAGTGTGATGAGGAAACAGTCTCGCAAAGCACTGCCTCCTCCGCCGTGCGACGAAGCCTCGTAGCTCGTCGGGTATTGC
>PIJE02001223.1:0-2500 GCA_002895965.2 Coryphaenoides rupestris | reverse complement strand
ATGTTTGTGTGTGTGTGTATGTGGGTGTGTTCATATGTGTGTGCACTTGCGCACGTGTGTGTGTGTGTGTGTGTGTGTGTGTGTGTGTGTGTGTGTGTGTGTGTGTGTGTGTGTGTGTGTGCGTGTGTGTGTGTGTGCGTGTGTGTGTGTGTGAGAGTACACTCGCGCGAGCGTACGCCAGCACACTCAAGTGAACGGAGGCCTTTATAAATGCAGAGCAGGGGTGCCCACAGTGTCACCCCCCTCACCCGCCTGCCTACTCGGCTGCTTCACCCCACCGCGCCTTTGATACGCACCCCGAGCAGCTGTGTGTCCCTGGCTACGTGCCACTCAGGAATCATAGAAATCGGCACCTCAGCCCCCTCAGCCCCCCCCTCACCGCATCCTACCAGCCACCGCGCTTCCACCCTTCAAACACCGGCGCACGTATTACGCCGCATTAAGTCGAGAAATCGGCAAAATCCGACATCAAAAGAGTGACGGTCCACGCGGCGGATCCGGAACAAAGCGTGACGAAGGTGCAGGAAATGCATTTGTGGATGCATGTCTTCCATGGCTCGCTTTCATTTGTATGGCAGTGGGCTGCTGAACTTCACGTGTTTCTTTCATGTGCTTCAAAGGCGAAGGCTTATTATAAAGGCACATTATTTCTCCACTGAAACAACTGACTGCTAGATCCCGCTGCTTCTGACTGGTTGAGTACAACATTTTAATATTTCATGGGAATGCGGGGCACAAAAATAGGCCTTTTTACTGTAAGGGTTAGGACTCATAATTAGGACAATGCTCGGATGTGCAAAATTGCATCACACTTTGTGGGCTTTATGTTGTTATTGCCAAGTGCTTAATGAGTTTTCAAACACGAAAGTTCCACCTCTGTGACCGCAACTCCTCGCGCGGCGGCGGTGGGATCACATGGTGTCACGACGGCTGCCTCCTGATTGGATGATCAAAGCGCTGCCGGGAGATGCAGGGCAATGCAACAAAAAGTAATTTCCCAGCTGTAATAGCGCGCGTCCCACCAGCGGCGGTGCTAAAGAAGCACTTAAACAATTGCGTTCGGGTTACTCTTTAATTAACACGGCCGACTCCCCGGCTTCTGATCTGCGGACTCATTTGTAATGCGTTACTCACCCCCCCTCTGAAACCATTTACGAACCGTAGCCTTATAAAGCCCAGCATTAATGTGACAAATGTGATGAATGGTGATATTACCGGTGTTGAGTAAGCAACTGTGCCGCTCGTATATTACACGTCGTCGTCTACAGAGTGCTAGCTTGGAGATCAATCCATGCGTTGGCTCGGCGGTGCATGGGCGCGCTCTCTCCTCTTCGGCCTTCTTCATCACTTTCCCCTCTTCGCCACTCTTCGCCACTGTGTGTAATTATCAGATACATGAATAAACCAATCCTCTGAGTGTCGCCACTTGCTCTCTCTCTCTCTCTCTCTCTCTCTCTCTCTCTCTCCAAACACACACACACACACACACACACACACGCACACACACACACACACACACACACACACACGCAACAAAAACTATATTCATTGTTGATGGATCCCAAACTATATATGGCTTTTTTTTTTACTTTAGAGTTGAGTGCATATTGGTTGGTTTTCCACTCAAAAACCGCAGCGAAAGAAGAATTATATCCGGCAAAAGTAATCTCAGAGCAAGGTGATTCAATACTATATACACGGTATCTATATATACAGTATATATATATATATATATATATAATATGTATCTGTAATAATATATATTGTATCTGGCAGCTTGACAAGGCGATATGAGCTGTCAAGCAGCGTTTCAATGATGATGAAATTGGCCGTTCATCATCTAGAACCAATAACGGGTGAATCTCCCCTGGGTGGGGGCGGAGCCTGCTACAGTCACCTGTGGAGGTCGTCTGTCCAAGGTCAGCATCCGCTGACAGAGCAGCGCTCTGTATAGATCATATATCTGTGTATATATATAATGTCCACATACCTCAGAAGTCTCTCTCTCTCTCTCTCTCTCTCTCTCTCTCTCTCTCTCTCTCTCTCTCTCTCTCTCTCTCTCTCTCTCTCTCTCTCTCTCTCTCTCCCCAATGTCCACTGATTCGAAGCACCCTAATATGTTCTTGCTCGTGAAGATGAGAACGCAATGGGAATGAGGTTACTAGTTGTTCCAAAAGTCCACTGGGTAGGTTCTACTATCCCTCATACATCTACATGGGACACACACACTCATATATGGGCAGCAGGTAAATGGTTAATTTATTTCTTTGAAGGTTTTTGTGCCTTCATTGACAGGACAGTGAAAGGGAGGGAGGAAATTGGGTTGTAGAAGAGAGGGAATGACATGTAGCTTATTAGGATCTCCACAGGCAGGAATCAAACCCAGGTCGCTACGAGACATATCGTCCTACACGGAGAGTGTACTAGCAGGTTGAGCCACCACGCCGCCCTGGAAAGGGGTTCCTAATGGCTAATCTGAACCTTACACCGGGTAGGCGAT
>PIJE02001222.1:143261-156323 GCA_002895965.2 Coryphaenoides rupestris | reverse complement strand
GAGGAAGAGAAACGAAACGGTTCTAAAACATGAAAAGGAATAATCCGTCGGGCGCACGGGAGGAAACGAAGAAAGGAGGAGGAAGAGAAACGTGCACAAAATAGAGGTAGGCTATGTTATCATGTCCACTTATTAATATTTTCGATATTATCAAATCATAATCTCGCCTAGAGCTGGCCCTGGAGTTTACGTTAATTGGCGAGCTCTGCTTTTGCATATCGAGTGTTTCTACATGTAAAACTCGAATCAGTTGTTTAGGCATAATTTAGGCGATTCTATCTGATATTGAACACAAATTGCCATTGTGCTTGGTCTATATAACACAATCTGACAGAAAAAAGATGATCGACGCATATAAGCTAGATATACGTGATGCTGATACATACATGTATTTTCAACAGTTATGTACATGGTCTATGTAATTGATTGGGAACGAATGACAACCATTATGAACACATTCAATTCAATCACATTTTACAAAGTCAAAATAATGCAACAACAATCCAAATCGATGCAAAGAGTCTTTCACCTCATAATTCAGCTTCATCAGAAAATAACACACACGAAAAGCGCAATTATGCCTTAGTTTTACTTTTGTTTATAGTAGTTTTGTGCAATAAGACTATGCGATTTGGCTTGATCACATTTGCATTTGACACATGTTAACTTAATAATATTAGGCCTATACTAATAACGATGTATTGCGTTTATAATAATAATAATAATAAATAAAGAATAATAATAATAATAATAATAATATGCATAATTAAAATACATATATAATACATAAATCATGCATAAATAATCTGATTAAAATACGTATATAAAATGTTACCTGACAATAAGGAAGAAAATGATGAGGATGATAGGAATGTCCAATGAACGTATAAAGAGAACGAGTACATCCTCTTTACTTCAGTCCCTGCCTGCGCCAACATAGCTGCTGTCAGATCACTCCAAAGTCCGACCAATTACTTTTGGTCCCTTAAAAAGGGGGGGGTCACATATAAAATTTGTTGTAATTCCTACACCGTTCACCTGATTTGGATGTAAATACCCTCACATTAAAGCTGAAAGTCTGCACTTAAAGCACATCTTGATTGTTTCATTTCAAATCCATTGTGGTGGTGTACAGAGCCAAAATGATGAAAATTGTGTCAATGTCCAAATATTTATGGACCTGACTGTCTTTGTGAAAGTTTAACGTTTATTGTCATCAAATAATCACAATTGTTGCCAGTGGCGGATACAGAAAGTGGCTGATGGGTAGGCCTGGAAAAATCTGGGTGGGCCTGAGTGGGCCTCAATCACCGCATGTTTTCTTCAACAGGCTTAGACATTTACAATACTGTGTGTGTGTGTGTGTGTGTGTGTGTGTGTGTGTGTGTGTGTGTGTGAACTACTCTAACACGATACGGAAATGTCGCGCTGCGTCAGCCCGTGAAGAAAGCTCTACGATGTGTTTCACATCTCTAAAGACACACACTATGAAACATGAAAGTTTGTATCTAAATCTGTATTCAGACAGACAGGCAGCACTTAATTTTAGCAACAAATGTAACAGAATTGTTTCAACAAATGTAACATTGGAGTGTTGAGACAAAGCTATCCAGGTTCTTGTTCAAGTATCGTTCAACTCCACAGACCACAACAGGGGCCACACCAGCTGAGCTCCTCATGAACCGGAGAATCAGGACTCAATTAGATTTAGTGTGTCCTTCACTGAGCGACAAAGTTGGACTGAAACAGGCCACACAAAAAGAATATCATGATAAACATGCCCGGGACCGGGTATTCATGGAGTCCCCAGTTTACCACAAAGGAGAAAGCAGGTGATGCAGTGTCAGACTCGCAGTTTGTGTCCATAAAATCCAATGGGAGAGAGTTTGACTGTCCAATGTTGTCGGTTTTATTGTAAATAAAATATAATACAAAATAAGGATATAAGTATAGTTTAGAGTCCATAAATCTTTAACTTCTAAAGGCAAAGGCTGCAGCAGGATGCACAGGCCCAAACGGAGTTCACAGACAGCGTGGTTCACAGACTGAGGTCAATGACGGTAATTGCTGGCCCGCCTTCTCCCCGTCATGCGCTACCGGCAGCCATTTAAAGGGTGGCCCCCTCACCACCTGTAGCAGGTGCACACTCACACAATTCCAGAAAAAGAGAAAATAAGTGAATCATGCGAATCATCAAAAAACGTAAATGCGGCTCCTACAGGCATCTCCACACTTTTTAGAGATTATTAATACATAGGCCTAATTCTAACGATTCCCCAAGACAAAACAATTCACATTTAAGGTAATTATGAATCTGAATGGGTGGGCAAGCTGTCAATCATAGATCTGCGACTGATTGCTGCCAAAGAAGTGTTTGCAGATTACATGATTCGCGGAACCGGTATAGGGCCAGTATCCCCGGGAAAAAACCCGAATCCATCCTACCACCAAATATAATATGCTGTCTCCATGTGTGCCCCCACAGTAGGCCTACGGTAAATCAAAATCGAATATCAAACGAATATCGAACTTCAAACCCTGTCTCAGGAAAGCATTGAGGCACCTGTTGAGGGAGTGCCACACTAAACAAATAGCTTTATGAGACGTTGTGTAACTTGAGATTAATCAGTTACTACTGAGATTAATCAGATCACCTAAGGTCAGGGTGCTATAAGAACCTGGGGTGGAATACCTCTACATAGGCATTAAGCAGTGTGTGGAACTGGAGTTAGACACCTGACCCAACCAAATAATGGAGAAAGGCAAAAGAAAACAGTCAAAGAATTTCTGTGTCATTGAAAAAAAACCTCTTCAAGCAAAGTATGTTGAAGTACCCTATAATTGAGAACAAACAGCATTATAGGCTAAGAAGAAGGCATGGACTGCCATTTTGATTAATTCAACTCGAATGAAAAAGTAACAAACTGGACCCAATTGAACAAATCAGTCACTTGGAAATTTTGGTTTGTTTTCTTACGTAATATGGGGTGGGGCCTAAATATATTGTATTTGCACAGAAATGTAACGTAAACAACATCATACAGAAACACGGATACAGAAAGTGGCTGATGGGTAGGCCTGGAAAAATCTGGGTGGGCCTGAGTGAAGCTCATCACCGCATGTTTTCTTCAACAGGCTTAGACATTTACAATACTGTGTGTGTGTGTGTGTGTGTGTGTTGTGTGTGTGTGTGTGAACTACTCTAATACGCTACGCTAATACAATTTCTATATTGTCGTTCAAATGCCCTGTGGAAAAACGACAACTGCGTAGGGAGTGCTTCAAGACAGGTGGGGGGCCTACATTTACATCAGAGAAGGAGGAGTCAGGGAACCTGTTGACTCGTATTATTGAAAGTCAGATGATGATCATTTGGACAGTTCACAACTTTCAGGACAATATACCTGTAGATAGCATCATACAGGATTCACACCACATGGTGGTATCAGCAAGGCCAACAGTACTCAAATATGCAAATACAGCCTACTGGTGCTCTACCTCCACCAACAGTTTTATGATTCAGTCTTCCAGCAATCACACACACACACACACACACACACACAGTCTTGTCTAGGTCGTTTCAGGTGGTTGGCAGGTGTCGGCCAGGGATTTAGAGATGCGTGTCGTGATTGGGGATACACCGACGGCGGTGCCAACCATGCAAGGTAACAGAGGTGTGGACTCGAGTCACATGACTTGGACTCGAGTCAGACTCGAGTCACAAATTTGATGACTTTAGACTCGACTTGACAAAATCAAAAAAGACTTGCAACTCGACTTTGACTTTAACACCAATGACTCGTGACTTCACTTGGACTTGAGCCTTTTGACTTGAAAAGACTTGATACCTTCCCCCAAGCCCAAAGATAAAAAAATTATGTTATTTAAAAAGTGTGCCGCGAATCAATTCATTTCCCTTCATTTCCTGAATGAACTACATTTCCAGCGAATCGACACTTCATTTCCCAGATCCACCTTAAACCAATCAGACAGACAGCATCCGATCAAGTTGCGCGAGAGAACCACACTAACGTTACAATTCAGAACGACGGAGCAATATTGGAAAAATGATACCAAACATTATTTCGTTTGCGTATAAAAACTACGCGGTGGTCAACAAAAAACGAATTGCAGAATGCAAAACGTGCGGGTCGACAATCACAGACGGAGACGCAACAACTTCCAACTTTGTTCGACATTTGAAGCTGCACATAGAACGGTAAGTCGAGGCTAATATTAACGTTAGATTGTTGACAAATTAGATCGTTTTGCCAACAAGTTGATTATGAAATCAATAATGCGAGTGCAGTGCCCGTCGGGATGTGCCCGTTCGGACCGGGACGATTTTCTCGAGAACCACTCCTCCGATGGACTTCGCACTCGACACTCGACACATGACTGACAGACTTTTGGCCAATTTGGTCTTTTGCAAATGCAATGCATCATAGGGCCCTGAGATAACAGAAAAAACACAACCCTGTGGGTAAATGAAACTGTTTATGCATTTCACGTTCTCTCTCTCACACACACACACACACACACACACGCACACACACACGTAGTCTCCATGAATCATGTTTTGTCTCCCATCTCTGGGATCTGCATGGTTTTGCATGGCACACACACACACGTAGTCTCCATGAATCATGTTTTGTCTCCCATCTCCGGGATCTGCATAGTTTTGCATGGCACACACACGAGTAGTCTCCATGAATCATGTTTTGTCTCCCATCTCTGGGATCTGCATAGTTTTGCATGGCACACACATGTAGTCTCCATGAATCATGTTTTGTCTCCCATCTCTGGGATCTGCATGGTTTTGCATGGCACACACACGTAGTCTCCATGAATCATGTTTTGTCTCCCATCTCTGGGATCTGCATAGTTTTGCATGGCACACACATGTAGTCTCCATGAATCATGTTTTGTCTCCCATCTCTGGGATCTGCATGGTTTTGCATGGCACACACACACGTAGTCTCCATGAATCATGTTTTGTCTCCCATCTCTGGGATCTGCATAGTTTTGCATGGCACACACATGTAGTCTCCATGAATCATGTTTTGTCTCCCATCTCTGGGATCTGCATGGTTTTGCATGGCACACACACGTAGTCTCCATGAATCATGTTTTGTCTCCCATCTCTGGGATCTGCATAGTTTTGCATGGCACACACACGTAGTCTCCATGAATCATGTTTTGTCTCCCATCTCTGGGATCTGCATGGTTTTGCATGGCCAGTGTTCAAATTGTAGGCCTACTTGAAGGTCAGTAGAAATTGTTTTGATGTACCTTATAATAAATGATTGTAACTTTATGTGGAGCGAACCAGCAACCTTCCAGTTGGCAGACAACCACTCTACCTCCTGAGCTACTGCCGCCCCATATATATCACTGCCTGAAGTTATTAAGAGTTATAAAACGGTCACCAAGCATGGAGATATGAAAGTAGGCTAATAGACACTACAATTTAAATTGGTTTTATTATCATTTATTATCATTATTATGGTTTTATTATCATGTTCATAAAGCATTGTTCAAAGAAATAAGCCCTCCTGGCTGCATGCACATGTGATGCTATGCAACATACTAGCGGTCACACATATTCCAATTCAAATAGTTTTTATTAACATAATTTGGCTATTCATTTATATTGCCATTTATATTTATATACATTTATATTGCCATTTATATTGCCATTTATATTGCCATTTATTGTGCAATCATTGAAAAACTGCCAGTACGATGACTTTAAAAACTGCTTGCATTTATAGGCTTAGAAAACTTCTTGCATCTGTAGACTTGCATTTGTTGTTAGGTTGATGTGTGTGGCGTGGCGAGGACGTTGCTCCACTTTCTCCGGTCACCGAGCGTCAGCCACCAATAGCTCTGGAGAGATGGTTCGCACTTGTTTCCCCCTCACAGGCAGAGTGATACCAATTGTGAAAAGGAATTTGAATCATAGCCGTGGTATGTGGTTATCACGGCTATGAACCAATCAGATTGGTTGATTTCAGGTAGGGATGCACCGATACCACTTTTTTTCAGACCGAGTACAAGTACAAGTACTTACATTTGGGTACTTGCCGATACCGAATACCGATACGAGTACTTAATAAAACCATTAGGCCTACAGTTCTAATGACTTTGAAAACATGTTATTTTTTGTCTGGGGGAGTGCTCCGTTAATTCGCGGTTCTGATGGGGGGGGGGTGCTCCGTTAATTGGTGGGGACATGTCCCCAGCGTCCCCACTAAACTCTACGCCCATGCTCGGTACCATGCGCAGTTGCTATTAAACATCCATAAACGACAACTCGGTTGCATCTCTTTATTTTAATATTCCTTGGCTAAGAATATTACAAGGTATCGGTGCGGTTGTATCGGAGTAGTTTAAAGAGTACGAGTACGAGTACATGAGCACAGTATCTGACCGATAGCGAATACTGGTATCGGTATCGGTGCATCCCTAATTTCAGGTATATAATGTTATGTTTAATGTACAATGTTAGTCATCTCTTGCACTCTCATAATAAAAATTATGTAATCACCTCAACTCAAAATAACCTACAGCTTTGTATTTGTACATACAGAAACGGTCACGAAAATGTATGTCATCAGAATTATTCAGTGGGTTGCTTGTGTCTATAAGCAACCTTCTTTCTGGTCTTGGTGGTGGTTTTTGATCATCACTTAAATAGTGAAGGTAATCCATTTTCCTCTATTGTCAAAGTGAACCTTGATGCAAACAGCCTTTAATGTGAAGTTAAACCTGCCTCTGGTCAGGTTTAATTTAAGCCTTCATTTAGACATGGATTAGCTCTAATTCTCCTTCTGGAAGGCCGATTGTTTAAATCAGGACTAGGGCAAGTCTAAGACTAATTTAATCCATGTCTGAGGAAGCGATTTCAATACATTTGGTTTCAAATTCTGGTTTCAAATTTCAAATGTGATTTAGTCTGCTGACACGATCAGTTTAATTGTCGGTACCGTCCACTGGTTAGGCTGGTAGACTGATACATCTAGGTGGACATTCCCACTTGTGATGTCACTAGGCGGTAGTGACATGGCAATTGTGAAACAGCTTGCAATGGCTAATCACACACACCTGATGGCATAATATGTCCCCTGTGTGTGCAGTTGAGGGGTTGGATGTGGTGGTAGTAGTCTCTGGGATCAGTGGCCACAGAGGAATGTGCATTCTGCGTAGTGGGCAGCTATAGCCCCTCTTCATACCACAGCAGCAAATTGGCAGCGGGCAAGAACAGGTCCCAAAGGATGGGTAGCAGAGGTTATGACCCGGTCTGAGGTGGCAGAACTATAATGTTGACTTCATCAACACTCAAAAAGCAAAGGATGAATGGCTTTGTATCATTAAACATTAAATTAAATGCATTCCTCATTTGATGTGTGTCTAAGTGTCTGACACACATCAATGACTCACCACCAGTGTCTTCTGGTGGTGAGTTCTAGTTCGCTTATTTTACCGATGCTTCATGGTCCCCGAGCATGATTCCCATTTGATTGTCTTTTGGGTTCAGGCATCCTCTCACTTTCGCTGCTGTCGTCCGACTCCACGGGATCAGGTCTTCTATATTTTCTCTTAATGGTTCAAAAGCATAGGCAAGGAGATTTTTTAATGTGTCATCAAACCTCTCCATTGTATAACAAGTCTGAAGTACAGTGCTGTAGCCTACCTATGTGGGGTACTCATGCGTCTATGTCAGCTTTGACGTAATCAAAGATGGCCGGTACGCTGGATTCTAAATGCATTATAAAGACATATTAATACATTTATTTCCTTCACAATGGCTTACTTTTATGATGACATTTTATTTTCATTTTTGAGGTACATTGAATTACTCTCTTGAAGTTACACGTGTGTTTATTTCACCTTTAAGGTATTTTGTGTATATACCAGAAACCACCACTAGATGGCGTTTACGGGCTCCTTTCTTTACGCTATGAAAAGTCTGACTTAAATGCCTTTGGTGCTGGCTTTCACATTATTCATAAATTGTATCATTCATATTACATCATAAACTATACTACTGTAACAATACGACCGATTTTTAAGATGATCAGCTTGTATTTGTAGTACGTTTAATTTACAGGCCTGTTTGTCAGAAAATACAAGTGAGAATACAATGTTTTCAACTTTTACAATCTGTCTTTTTTCATTTATAGAGTGTTATGTTATATCATACACGCATACAATAACATATAATAAATAACAACCAGAGACCTATTATTGTGTTTAATTTCCAAAGATCATGCGCAAACACTTTGGCTTCATCCATAGATATTTATTTGCATATCAACTGGAATACATTACAATATGCTTCCCTTTGTATCTTTAAATAAAATGTGTGTAACAGTGTCATTATGGCGAAAATCTAGTCAAATGTATTCCGTTTGTTGTTGTTGTTGTTATGCTATAAAAAAGACAACGAATCATAGGCTTCATTATGCCTACAGTAACCTGTGCAAACCAGTGCAGACAAATACAAATAAATTGAACAGCACAGTGATAAGGTGAAATAAATGGACACATATAGTAGCCTACAAAAAGAAAAAAGGAATAAGAAAGGGAAATGTTTTATTTGTATTTTTTTTTATATATTTCCTTTTACAATTTTTTTTTCCACTTTTTTATATTTCTTGTACTTTTGAGCTCAGAATAGTCGACATACTGAAGTTCAAACACCTTTTTCGAAAGCAACACAATGAAGGAGGAAGAGGAGGAGGAGAGGAGGAGGAGGAGAGCGTTCCCCTGGCGGCGCGGCGCGGTCACAGCGCATGTACTTCCGGCGCAGCGTCGCTCGGTTCCCCTCGGAGCCCTCGGCGTCTGGAGGAAGGGAGGGTCTGGAGGAAGGGAGGGTCGGAGCAGCAGAAAGAAGAAGAAGAAGAAGAAGAAGAAGAAGAAACAGAAACAGGAGCGGGAGGCAGCAGGAGAACACGGAGGAGGAAAAACACGTCGCAGCGAGGTGAGTGGTGATGCGGCGGCGGCGGTGGCGGTGGTGGTGACGCCTCTTCAGTGTATCTTTAATGTTAACATACTGGACCGTTATGTTTTGTTTCTACCCCCCCCTCCCTCCCTCCCTCCCCCAAAGCTAAAGTCATGATTAGAGGGAATAACTTCTCGTATTCTTGACGCGTTGTGCGTTGGTGTCGGGTGGTGGTGGTGGTGGTGGTGGGGCGGCGGCGGCGTTGTGTGTGTGTGTGTGTGTGTGTGTGTGTGTGTGTGTGATGATGATGATGAAGGCTGGGTTGGCTGCAGCGACTGGGCCGGGCCGGGCCGGGTCGCGCCAAACGAGCCGTCGCCGTCGCCGTCGCCTTGCTACGATTATTTCTTCCAGATCGGCTTGTCATTGACCGGCGACCCTTTAACCGTGAGGCCGTCCTGCTGGCTGCTCCGCTGCTCGCTGCTCCGCATTCCCAAACAAGTGGGCTTTTATTGTGGCGACGTTGTAGCGCCACGGGCAGCCATTGAGTGTCCAAGAAGTGTGGTGGAGGTGAACACGTCACATTTGTTTATTCTTCTTCTTCTTCTTCTTATCGTTCTTATTCTTATTATTCTTGTTCTCGGCTGATGGAGAGGAAAACCAGGGCAAATGCTGTGGCTGGAAACCTGCGATGGCTCAGAATGTGTTCCGCTGTCCTCCAGTGAGATGTGTGGAGGATGCAGTTGTCCTCCAAGTTGTGTGTAGTTGTTGACATGGGAGCAGACGGGGACAGGGTCACCCTGCACCAAGCTCAGAAGACTACTTATTCACTGGAGAAGGGAGAGAGAAAGACCCCTCATCCTGTTATTTATATATTTGATTGCAATATTGCAGTTTTGTTTACACATTTCTTTATTGTGGAATATCTGTAATTGTACATACGTTTGTTTTGCTTTAATTTACCACTTGCTTTGGCAATGTAAACGTGTGTTCCCCCTGCCAGTAAATCTCTTTGAATTGAATTGAATTGAATTGAAAAATTGACCAGCGAGCTAATTGTTTCCAGTCTTGTTGGGCCCTTAAGATAGCAGCCTTGTTCTTTTTACGCAACAAAGGAGCCCGTTTATGTTTAATGATGAAGGAATTGAAGATTGCCTAGAAAGCGTGCATGTCAACAACGAGCCACATTTTTGCCTGTTGTTGTGGACAAGGCTTGTGTTATAGATTGTTATTAGGTAGGTTATATAGGTTACGCAAATTATTGTTATTACTGTTTTACAGAGACACGGGGATTGCGTAACAAAATTGCCCTTTGCTTTAATCTGCAGTTGTACTGGCCTAATAAGAGTTAAACCAATTGTGACACAGCGAATGCCTTCGTCAGACACACACACACACACACACACACACACACAGACACACAGACAGACAGACACACACTCCTTCTCATTGATGGCTCTGTATTTTGTGTGTGTGTGTGTGTGCGTGTTTACTGATAATTGTGAGGGATAGCCCAAGTTGATCTGCTTTTAGTTAATTATTTTCTTCATATATTATCTGTTGTGTTCCTCTTGTCCTCCACTCCCCTCCCCTGTGTCTCTCATCCCCCTCCACCCCCTCCCCCCTCTCCTCAAGGCATGCGTTGCTGTTCAACTTCAGGACTTGCTGACTCTGGAAAAAGTGACGAGGACATTTATGAGCCTCGTTTTCATGCCAAGTGCTGCAGACTCTCTGCTCGTTTCGCATTTTGAAATCTAAGGTGGTTGAAACGCTGCGACGGAGATACGGCTTCCTTCTGAATGGGGCCGTTTGCCCTCAATGCGCTCTCTTTTTAGCGAGTATATGCAAGGTTGTTTTTTTTAACACGGGGAAATCCCGCTAAATATATAGGCGATAGACTCCTTTCCAGGGTTGTTTTTTCTCCTGGTGTTTCACGTTCGTCAGTGCCGATCGGACAGCAGAGCCGATAATTATCTGTGACTACTGCAGAGTCATTTGTCCCCAGAATGAATGCCGATTGCAATCTTTCCTGATGTTAGCGGGTGTTGGATTGTTTTCTGTCCAATGGGAAAGGGGCTATAGTGTTGGGACACACAGTCGACCAAGTGGGTGCACAGTGGGTCTCATGAGCGGTTCACCAATGGCCATAGATGTAGCAGTTTGCTCATGCCAGCTAGCATATAAATATAGCCTGCCATTTTCAAGAGCCTGCCGTATTGCACAAAAGAAAATATGTTTTTGACTCCAACCCCACGGGGGGAGGGGGGTGATTGTGTGTGTGCAGTGTCTACATAAGAAACAGCTGATGAGATGTGTGTGTGTGTGTGTGCGTGCGCATGCGTGGATGCGCGCACATGTGACTGCGCAAAATCCAATAACGCGTGGACTAGGGAGATCTGGTATCGTTACTGTTCTCTGTGTGAAACAATCACTGGCTCCCTTAATCACCTTTTGACCCAACAAATGTGTGTCCATCACATATAGGCATGTGACAGACACACACACACACACACACACACACACACACACACTGACGCTGACACCCTACACATACAATGATGTGATTATCCTCCTCAGTTGACAGCATGGGACGAATTGAACCACTGCTGTCCCCGATTCATCATTCAGCCATCCCGAACACACCATTAATGTACTCTGTTCACACAGCGAACAGAGTTGTGTGTGTGTGTGTGTGTGCGTGTACGTGTGTGCGTTCATGCACCGCGCAGGTTGTGTCCTCATGCACATCCTGCTGTCAATCTTGCTCTCCATCTCTTGCCGTTTCGCCCCACTTTCTCACTCTCCTGACGCCCCTCAATAGGGTTATTGTCAATGTGTCAGGCTCCAGTGTGTGTGTGTGTGTGTGTGTGTGTGTGTGTGTGTGTGTGTGTGTGTGTGTGTGTGTGTGTTGTTGCAGGGAGCAGACAGGCGTGAGGTGTGTTTGAACAGCGAAGGAGCACAGAGGCCCTGTTCATCCTGTAGGGTGTGAAACTGAGCGCAATTGCATGGTTGTTCTCTCTCTCTCTCTCTCTCTCTCTCTCTCTCTCTCTCTCTCTCTCTCTCTCTCTCTCTCTCTCTCTCTCTCTCTCTCTCAGTGGCTTATCAGTATGCATGGTATTCTAGGGTAGACAGCATTTTACACATTTTTAGACACACACACACACACACTTCTCTCTCATATTCAGATATTTATTCCTATCGGGTGTTGTCTTTTCCAAAGAGCAACACATCAAACAATTACACATCTATCACTCCAAGGTCAGCCGCGTAAGGGAATTTGGTTCCGCAGGTCTTTGACCTTTTCCTTCCGCGCACGCATGCACACTTCCCAAGCCGATTTTGTCTTTCTCAGACCGCAGCACATCAAACCATCACTGCAGCTACACTTCCAAGGCTCCCCCTTGCTGTCTCTGCAGGTCAAGGCCTGACACCGAGGCAGTAGTCATCTCTGCTTGAGTGCACTTGATTATCCACTACAGTGTGTGTGTGTATATATATGGACAATGTGCAATCTGTCTCAAAGGCAGTGGATTAACCCCCCCAAAAAAATAAATGGTGGAATCTTGACCAATAAAACGGACATCATGTGAGGGAAGAGAGTGCGTACTTGGTTCAGTGTAATCCAGGCTACTCCAGTGCAATAAGCAGCACTTGATTTGAAGACAATTAGCTTAATGAGCCTTCCCTGCAAGCCTGGTGTTGATGGATGCACTACACACGGTTGCGTGGTCAGCTCAGTCATACAGGCAGTGGCTCTCATCCGGCTCCATACGCCACGTAGGGAGCTACTACTGCTAATTAAAAGCTATGAACACATTTTTATTTTACAATCTAATAATATATCATCTTTTTTTTGCTTTATTATTTATTTTGTATCCTAAACTTGAATATATTTAGCTAACCTATTTCAAAGATGTGTTATTGGATGCAGGTCATGGCGAGTCTGCATTGGTTTTTGGGGGCGGGGGGGGGGGGGGCATTCCTGTGTGATGATTGGACAGAAAGACTGAAGGAATGCTTGAATCAGAAAACGCGGCCGTCGTCCACACATCGTCCGTCTGGTGGTCAGGAAACCACCAGACCAATAACTGGTTTGTGAGCTGATGATATCCGCGATG
>PIJE02001222.1:130761-138261 GCA_002895965.2 Coryphaenoides rupestris | reverse complement strand
TATTAATGCGCTTCAGCAGGCGAAGTATGGGGAACGCACACGCTCGCCACGTTGAGTATGCACATTGTCATTGAGGATTTGCTGCAGTGCTAATTACTGGGCAGACCCAGAAGGCTAATGTTGCTAATGTTCCTCCTATTCACAGTTGTCCGACCACACACACACACACACCGGAAGTTGTCAATGAATCTATGGTACAATGAATGAGTTATCGGGGAACAAAATTCGCACCCGCCGAATTTGGCAGGTAACATGTGGCTGCTATATTTGCTTCTCTCATCAGTCACCGGCCAAAAGAAACCAATGGTAATTTATTGAGTGTCTGGTCAAATTTGAACATTCACTCGCCATTTGTCAAAGTAAATTTTGCACCCTGTAATATGTTATTTGAAATCGCCTTCATATGTTTACATGGACACACAGACACATGCACGCTTCAAACTGACGTGCACCCTCCTGGTATGTGGGCCTGTCGGAGCAGGAGTCCAACAGTCGAGCATGCCTTATAATTTCATCCCAGAATGCAACATGTTTTTTTTTATGGTGTTCTTTTATGACGCTCTCTTTAATGCATCCGTTTTATAGTTGAGGTGCGTGTGTGTGGTGCGGCGTGCGTGTGTGTGTGTGTGCGTGCACATCCATCAGTTGCACAATGGTATCGCACTGCATTCGTGAGCACCCTCCCGCCGTCTGTGGTGGATGGATGGCGTGGTGCGTGTCTGTCGAGCGTGCGTCCGTCATTATATGTTTCTCACACACTCCAAATGATCACCTTTTCCCGCCTGGAGGTATGTCTCCGCCCCCCCCCCCCCCCCCCACCCCATGCATAGGAAAACCGTTACAGTTCTGCGACGCTTTACATGTCCCGCTGGCTGTTGACAGACGTGGTAAGCGCGTCTTTTAGTTGTCGGGTCTAATTGTAGTAAACGCCTCTGCATCGTGTCGGGGTAACCGCCGTTTATACGTTTGAAATCCTGCTGCGGCATGAATTATTGATGGCCTTTACATTTCCATTGGATGGGACTACACACATGCACTTTGACTACGAGATTGTCTAAGGGATCTTCTGATGAAGCTACAGCAGGAGTGGAGTGGAGTGAAGTGTGTGTGTGTGTGTGTGTGTGTGTGTGTGTGTGTGTGTGTGTGTGTGTGCGTGTGTGTGTGTGTGTGTGTGTCTCTCTCTCTATTGAAACTAGTCTCTTCTGACATGGGTTTTATGACAATTCCAATTCCAGTCAGAGAAGGTTGGGTCATACTGCAGCAAGGGCAGAAATATGAGCTTTCTCCCAAATGAAAGAGAGAGGGAGAGAGAGCACACACACACACACACACGCACACAACGCACACACATATTTGATCGTAGGATGTGAATAATTGATGGAGGTTTATTTGTCTCTCTCTCTCCCTCTGCGTGTCAACCATTAATCTTCAGCTTTATGTTTCACTCTCTCACAGGAAGCTGCCGGCCTAATAAAACCCCTTTTGATTGGTTGAAGAAAGAGGCTTGGATCAACATCATCATCATCCCCATCATGGATGTTCCCCAGCCTGACACTCCTCATAGTCCATAGCTCTCTCTCTCTCCGGTACGTCAGCACCTCCCCTGCTGGGGGTCCTCACCTTAACCCTAGCCTTAGCCTTAGCCTTCGCCTTAACCCGCACACATGGAACATGAAGGAACTGGAACTGCATCAATGTACATAATATACCACTTATTCCTCACGATACACTATACACAGTGTTCCCAAGAGTTTGAGAATTTGAAAAAAAAAAAATCAAGAACTTAAAAATTTTGGAAAATAGTCATGAATAGACATGGATCATTGAAAGTACTTGAATGTTTGTTTTGTACGTACATTGAAATTGAAGTTCTTTCAGTTATTTTTGTTAACTTAATGTTAGAAAATGGGCTACAGCACAATTGAGAATTGCTCTTTCGTCTTAATTGTGAGCTTCTGTCAAGCCTGCTAGTTCTCATTATAAACATCATAGTTACCCTTGAGCCACGTCTCAAACTATGGCGTGTTAGCATTTGGATCTCTAAACAAAGTCCTTGAATGTGATGTTTCGGGAAAGTGTGGGAACTGGGAACCCTGTATGCATGTGGTTTGAAAACGTGTGCAACTCCATGAACCTGTAATAAACCATATCGCATGCAGAGCTGTAATCTACCATTCTAGAAAAACATTGCTGTACATCTCCAGGCTCTCCCTCTCTCTCACTCGGCCACAGACCACACCACACACAATCACATGGTCCCCGGTGAGTGTCTTGACCCCTCTGCGGGCGTGGCGGGGCCCTCAAGGCAACCGGTTCCACATGGGTGGTTTTGGAGCCCAGGGGGCAACGTTTGACGTGCCGAGGATGTTCTTTGTTCACTGATCAGGCTGTTCCCCCTTTCTCCCTCTTCTTCTTCTTCTTCGTCTTCTTCTTCTGTGGTGTTTAGATCTCCAGCCATAGCCTCGAAGCCCTGGGCCGTAACCAGCACCTGTCAATCACTGACCTCCTGTCAGGTACGCGCACACACACACACGCACACACGCATGCACACACACAGGCTGTTGTCAGAGTGTTGTTGAGGATGCAGTGTTGTCCTGTTGTCTTTGTCCTCCTGAAGTTGAGACTCTCATGAGCGGGAGAAAAAAAATTATTTTGTCAGCTCAGCAACCAGAAAATATAAAATGTGTATTATGTAGTTATTATTATTCTTAAAAATTTAAAAAAAAATTAAAAATACAATTATAAATTATGTGCAAAATGCATATTTGTTGAAAAATCATATTAATTGTATACCGTATAGATACCATGAACCTATCATGAATCATACACTGCTCCAAAAAATTGAAGGAACACTTTGAAAACACATCAGATCTCAATGGGAAAAAAAATCATGCTGGATACCTATACTGATATGGACTGGGTAATGTGTTAGGAACGAAAGGATGCCACATTGTTTGATGGAAATGAAAATTATCAACCTACAGAGGGCTGAATTCAAAGACACCCCAAAGTGAAAAAATGGTACTCAGTACTGTGTATTGCCCCCACGTGCTTGTATGCATGCCTGACAACGTCGGGGCTCCTAATGAGACGACGGATGGTGTCCTGGGGTATCTCCTCCCAGATCTGGACCAGGGCATCACTGAGCTCCTGGACAGTCTGAGGTGCAACCTGGCGGCGTCGGATGGACCGAAACATAATGTCCCAGAGATGTTCTATTGGATTTAGGTCAGGCGAGCGTGGGGGCCAGTCAATGGTATCAATTCCTTCATCCTCCAGGAACCGCCTGCATACTCTCGCCACATGAGGCCGGGCATTGTCGTGCACCAGGAGGAACCCAGGACCCACTGCACCAGCGTAGGGTCTGACAATGTGTCCAAGGATTTCATCCCGATACCTAATGGCAGTCAGGGTGCCGTTCTCTAGCCTGTAGAGGTCTGTGCGTCCCTTCTCCAGACCCTTTCACGTCTGTCACATGTGCTCAGGGTGAACCTGCTCTCATCTGTGAAAAGCACAGGGCGCCAGTGGCGGATCTGCCAATTCTGGTGTTCTATGGCAAATGCCAATCGAGCTCCACGGTGCCGGGCAGTGAGCACAGGGCCCACTAGAGGACGTCGGGCCCTCAGGCCACCCTCATGAAGTCTGTTTCTGATTGTTTGGTCAGAGACATTCACACCAGTGGCCTGCTGGAGGTCATTTTGTAGGGCTCTGGCAGTGCTCATCCTGTTCCTCCTTGCACAAAGGAGCAGATACCGGTCCTGCAGATACCGGTCCTGCTGATGGGTTAAGGACCTTCTACGGCCCTGTCCAGCTCTCCTAGAGTAACTGCCTGTCTCCTGGAATCTCCTCCATGCTCTTGAGACTGTGCTGGGAGACACAGCAAACCTTCTGGCAATGGCACGTATTGATGTGCCATCCTGGAGGAGTTGGACTGCCTGTGCAACCTCTGTAGGGTCCAGGTATCGCCTCATGCTACCAGTAGTGACACTGACCCTAGCCAAATGCAAAACTAGTGAAAAACTGTCAGAAAAGATGAGGAGGGAAAAAATGTCAGTGGCCTCCACCTGGAAAACCATTCCTGTTTTGGGGGTCGTCTCATTGTTGCCCCTCTAGTGCACCTGTTGTTAATTTCATTAACACCAAAGCAGCTGAAACTGATTAACAACCCCCTCTGCTACTTAACTGACCAGATCAATATCCCAGAAGTTTAATTGACTTGATGCAATACTCTGATTAAAAAGTGTTCCTTTAATTTTTTTGAGCAGTGTATTATCATAGTATATCGACTTAATAACTTTCATAACATATTATTTTGTCAGATTATAATAAAAACACATCCAGCCTTTCCCCATGCATTGCCACTCCCAGTCCTGTGCTGTTGCTCCGTTAGTGGATGCGATGGGAAAACTATGACTACTAATCCCATTGGTAGTGCTGAGACGTTAAAACATCAGCATTTGGGAAAATTTTCCATTTGTTGTATCAGAGTGCTGGTAGCTTGTACATGGAGTCACGTTCCACATTCCCTTTACTTTGTAGCCGACCAGCCTTGTGCCATGATGATGTCAGTGGATGTGACCAATCGCAACGGACCCACCACGACCCCGCCCAACTCGCTCAACCTTCGCTCCTCCCACAACCAGCTCCTGAGCGGCGATTGTCATCAAACAGGGCTCGGCCACGCCCCCCAAGTTGTCGGGAAAAAGTACGCTCTGACCAGCATCCAGGCGGCCATGGGTCTGGGGAGATGGCGGCCCCCTCCTCCCTCATCGTCCTCCTCCTCATCATCGCCGCGGTCGGAATCACCGCAGTCGCCGACCCCCAGCAACCCCCAAACTGGCCAAGAAATGACGGTCAACCAGCTCCGTAAGGCGGGCCAGGACCACAACAGGAACACCATGATGAGCCAGAGCCAGAGGCAACGGATTGCCGTCGCCACCACTGCCGACCAGCTCAAAGATTGACGACGCGGAGAGCGGCAGTCCCACGCAGGCCAACGGGCAATCCAGATGGCGCAGACGCCGCCGACAACGACCTCACCCCCGCCAGCGACCTTCAGCCCAACGCGAATGCCAGCCCAGGGGAGCCCAACCGGAACACGGACTTCGCCGGCGAGAGCGTTCACCGGCACCTCGGCCCCGCAGCTGCAGAACTCCAACCTGTCGGCGCCGGAGTTCCACCTGGGCATCGAGGACGCGGAGGATGGCGACGACGACCTCATCGGTGTTCTGTCCCAGAAGGAGCTGATGATGTCCCAGGTGCAGATTGAGGAGGAGGAGGAGGAGGAGGGTGACGAGGTGGCAGAGGATGAGAAGTCTCCTCTGCTGCTGATCAAAGATGACCCACCGCAGAGCCAAAAATCTTTCCCGGCACCGGGGCTCATCTCCGACCTCCTCCCCAGCAATAAGCTCCTCAAATTGGGCAAGGATTCGCCCGTGCCTCCGCCCCCGTCCCCGCCCAGGCGAGCCAGCCCGGAGGACACCCCGCTGCTGTCCGTGGCCTCCGGCTCCTCGTCCTCCACCTCCTCCTCCCCCGAGACCAAGAAGGACAGACGGACTGGCGCCAAAACCGACTGTGCCCTGAACCGGATCCAGAACCTGAATCCCAGCGACGAGGAGTCCAGTTGGACTACGTTGTCCCAGGAGAGCAACACCCCGGATGAAACAGGTGCGTGAATGCACACACACACACACACACACACACACACACACACACACACACACACACACACACACACACACACACACACACACGCACACACATATGCACACACACACATATGCTGGTTTCTTTCTCCCTGTAGCCCCTTTCCCACTGGATGAAAAACCCACTAACACATGCCAACATCTGGCTTTTGTCTTTAATGGAAAAGAAGAAAAAAAATCGAGACAAATAACTCTGCAGTAGGGAATTTATCGGCTGCAGCTTCGATCGGCACTGATGAAAGCGTTGAACGCGACACACCGTAAAAAAATACACAGAAAGGTATACTGGTCTACTGGCAGTCAACTGGCAATGTGAAAGAAGTCTACTGCCTATTTTTCAGCCGGTTTTCCTTTGCTGTTTAAAAAATCTGCATATATGGGCACCACGGCTCTCTGGTCTGTGTTCTTCAGATCGGTCTCGTACACAACCGAGGAACGTTGACTTGTTTAAGCTTTTCTACATCTAGAACTACTTAGTGCAAGTTTGCTTTTTCTAATCTAGATCCAAACCTTAGATTGCGTAATGGGGCCCGAGGAGAAGCGTTTGCAGCGAGGCAAAAACTTGAAGCCATATAAAGATGTGAGCGGCTCCGCAGCGTGGGCTGTTTACAGGGCCCTCCTGGAAAATATTTGCTCAGCCGGGCTTTGGGCTACCAGCCTCAAATAAATGGACCGCGGAGAAGCCGGGGAGGCACGCTTTTACTCCTGCAATATATTGCACTTAGAATTGCCAACCACCATAGAAAGTTGCCTTTGAGCTGATCTAATGCCTACTTGAACTTAAGAAACATGCAAATCTCTGGCTTTTGTGGCCGGTCAGCAGTTTGCAAACTGTGACTTACCTGCCAATATCGCTAATGCCCTGTGCCAGTGGTGATCAATGGGCAGGAACTGCAGCGGGCTGGCCTCACAGCGGCATGTGCCAATGGGCCGCCTGCTAGCGCGTAGTTACACTCGTGACCCGCCAATGTTATCATAGGTGTGTAACGGAGAGAAAACAATAGGGACCCTACACATCCCTGCCAAGATGTGTTGGACAGCACTTATATTATTGTATTTTTTTGCCAAACCAAACTTGGTCTATGTGTGAATAAAAACAGTGTGTGAGAGAAAGAGGAAGAATGTACTGTATGATTGTCCATGTACTCAAGTGACTCATGGCGGACGCAGAATAATAAACACGGAACTTTTTTTTTTTTCCCAGAACAGGAAGTAGCCTCCTCTAACCGCAAGGTTGGATGGGAAGCTAGCACAGCTGCTCCCTGTTTAAAAGCTGCGTGTGTGTGCGTGTGTGTGCGTGTGTGTGTGTGTGTGTGCGTGTGTGTGTGCCCTGTCATTCTCTTTCCCCCGCTGCTGCGTCTACTTCAACATACGCTTTCATAACTGGCTTTCCCCTTCACCGCTTACTTTGGTAAAGGCTAAATTTGGCTAAAAGCTAAATGTGCAGTCACTCGCTGTGTGGAGGATGAGGAAATAAAATGGTCAAAAACCGCATTCCACAGCTAACATATACAAACGCACGGTTAATAACTGTGTATATAACTTATAATAAGTCTCCCTCTCTCTCTCTCTCACCCCATCTCTCCTCTCTCTCACTTTCTCCCCTCTCTCCTCTCTCTCTCTCTCTCCTCTCTCCCCCTCTCTCCTCTCTCTCTCTCTCTCTCTCTCTCTCTCTCTCTCTCTCTCTCTCTCTCTCTCTCTCTCTCTCTCTCTCTCTCTCTCTCTACCCCCCACATATAACCCCAACCAAAGTGTGGTAGTACCACTGAGCTCTGTCATATGTACCTGCGGCCAC
>PIJE02001222.1:115761-125761 GCA_002895965.2 Coryphaenoides rupestris | reverse complement strand
TATTGTATTTTATATCGTTGGAAAGCCTGATTAGTCACCTTTACAACGAGGTACAACTTGTGAGGATCATGCATTCGTGGAATGAGCAACACAGCTAACCGTGTGGGTAGCGGCCCAAAAAAATGTGCCAAAATCCCCTGCAATATTCTTCTGTTGGTATTCACTCTCATTTTGAGCTTCAAGTGCTGGCAGGTGTATGCCAGTCACAGGTGTGTGACTGGCACCTGATTGGCACCTAATTGACAGCACTTGTGTGCATGGGTCCTGCAACTTTGTTGAGTTTGTTTGTGCTCAAAGAAGTCTACTGCCTATTTTTCAGCCGGTTTTCCTTTGCTGTTTAAAAAATCTGCATATATGGGCACCACGGCTCTCTGGTCTGTGTTCTTCAGATCGGTCTCGTACACAACCGAGGAACGTTGACTTGTTTAAGCTTTCTACATCTAGAACTACTTAGTGCAAGTTTGCTTTTTCTAATCTAGATCCAAACCTTAGATTGCGTAATGGGGCCCGAGGAGAAGCGTTTGCAGCGAGGCAAAACTTGAAGCCATATAAAGATGTGAGCGGCTCCGCAGCGTGGGCTGTTTACAGGGCCCTCCTGAAAATATTTGCTCAGCCGGGCTTTGTGCTACAGCTCAAATAAATGACCGCGGAGAAGCCGGGAGGCACGCTTTTACTCCTGCAATATATTGCACTTAGAATTTGCCAACCACCATAGAAAGTTGCCTTTGAGCTGATCTAATGCCGTACTTGAACTTAAGAAACATGCAAATCTCTGGCTTTTGTGGCCGGTCAGCAGTTTGCAAACTGTGACTTACCTGCCAATATCGCTAATGCCCTGTGCAGTGGTGATCAATGGGCAGGAACTGCAGCGGGCGGCCTCACAGCGGCATGTGCCAATGGGCCTGCTAGCTAGCGCGTAGTTACACTCGTGACCCGCCAATGTTATCATAGGTGTGTAACGGAGAAAACAATAGGACCCTACACATCCCTGCCAAGATGTGTTGGACAGCACTTATATTATTGTATTTTTTGCCAAACCAAACTTGGTCTATGTGTGAATAAAAACAGTGCGTGAGAGAAAGAGGAAGAATGTACTGTATGATTGTCCATGTACTCAAGTGACTCATGGCGGACGCAGAATAATAAACACTGAACTTTTTTTTTTTCCCAGAACAGGAAGTAGCCTCCTCTAACCGCAAGGTTGGATGGGAAGCTAGCACAGCTGCTCCCTGTTTAAAAGGTGTGTGTGTGTGTGTGTGTGTGTGTGTGTGTGTGTGTGTGTGTGTGTGTGTGTGTGCCCTGTCATTCTCTTTCCCCCGCTGCTGCGTCTACTTCAACATACGCTTTCATAACTGGCTTTCCCCTTCACCGCTTACTTTGGTAAAGGCTAAATTTGGCTAAAAGCTAAATGTGCAGTCACTCGCTGTGTGGAGGATGAGGAAATAAAATGGTCAAAAACCGCATTCCACAGCTAACATATACAAACGCACGGTTAATAACTGTGTATATAACTTATAATAAGTCTCCCTCTCTCTCTCTCTCACCCCATCTCTCCTCTCTCTCACTTTCTCCCCTCTCCCCATCTCTCTCTCTCCCATCTCTCTTTCTCCCACATCTCAGTTCTGTCTCTCTCTCTCTCTCTCTCTCTCTCTCTCTCTCTCTCTCTCTCTACCCCCCACATATAACCCCAACCAAAGCGTGGTAGTACCACTGAGCTCTGTCATATGTACCTGCGGCCACATGTTGTTATGAGTAGAGCTTTGGGTATGATCCCTCTGCGATCCTGTGCTCCTTGGGGGCCACACACACACACACACACACACACACACACACACACACACACACATCCAGCTACACTAAATAGGCCTGGCATTACCTACATAGGCCTGGCATTACCCCGTTAGCTGTTATTCCTGGCTGTGTGTGTTGTGCTGTGCTACGCTTCGTCAAATGTGTTTTCATTGTGAGCACTTTGAACTTGAAACGACTACGCTGCGACCGGCGTGCATTGGGTACCGAGCTACGATAACAATAATGCCAGCAAGACGTGTGGTCTCGTCTTGGGACCGCGCAGACTAAACACAAGCATAGTTTAGTGTCCCTGAAGGCAACTACTGCGCCCAGGGAAAGCCTTCCCCGGGTCCTGCAACCGATCCAGATTATCAGGGTGTCGTGTGACATGGAAACCAAGTGGAGGTTCTTTGTTTGCTTCTATTGCGCTGACGTCATCATATCTTGCCTCTAGGACAGTGGCTTTGGTAAATAACAAGTGCCACCGACACAAGAATGTAATAAATGAATCCCTAGCATAACAAACAACAAACATAGCCTGGTTTTCAATTCATATTTATGGATGGATTGCATTTGTATAGCGCTTTTATCCAAAGCGCTTTACAGTTGCATGACATTCACCCATTCATATGACGTCAGTGTCAACCATGCAACGTAACAACCAACACGTCAGGAGCAGTCAGGGTTAGGTGGCGCCGCCCCCAAACAGCACAGCAACAAAAATACATGACCTCAATGTATGGCGGATAAGCGATTAGACAACAGACAGTCTTTGTTTTTCTCTCATTTGCTTTGACCACTTGGAGCATAGAGCCAATACGCCATCTTATTTCTGTAGACTTCAGATGCACTAATTGTGAAATGTGCAGACTGTCAACACACAATGGACACGTCAAGTCAATTTTATTTGTATCGCCCTTAATCACAGTCTCAAAGGTCTTTACACAGTATGAGGTTGCATGCGGAGCTTCAACATTTCAGAGGACGGATCCTCCTTTTTGGTTCACGTCGGATCGGGCAGTTGACGCACGGCACCTATAAAGTTTATTTCCAGGTCTCTCGTGTGCAACACGTTTCTAATTGTTCGCTTCTTCTGTGCTTTTGCTTTTCCCCTCACTACAATAAATTTGATGAAACGATCCCTTCCGGACCCATCCCCCTGCACCGCCTCTAGTTGGGAGACACTGCTGTAGGAGAACACACAACCATAACGTCAGGGAAACCAGGCTCATGACTCTCCCGTCCCCATCAGTCACTGCCAGCGGCTCTCAATGGGAGGGTTGATGGTGTACATGTCGTTTGGGTCACAACTTCCAATTGTTTGACGTCCACGAGGCTCTCTGTCCAGATAAGCACATGTTATGCTGGTAATGCTTTAGACTAGAATGCTTTAGATCACACACACACACACACACCATTGATTGTTTGGCCTGCTGCTGAGTCGTCACTGCTGCTGGCAAGGGACTGCTATCATTCATGTTCAATTTATGGATGCCGAACAACAGACCTGGTCTAGTCTACTTCCCCCTTGTACCCTCTCTCTCTTGCGCTCTCTCTCTCTCTCTCTCTCTCTCTCTCTCTCTCTCTCTCTCTCTCTCTCCTCTCTCTCTCTCTCTCTCTCCCCTCTCTCTCCCCTCTGTTCTGGCAAGGCCATGTCTTTTTGCCAGGTGTGTGTCAAATTCCCCTCTGGATATTGTGTTTAGAAGTGCAGTGTGATGCTGCTTTCACACAAGGGAGCGAAAACACACACACACACACACACACACACACACACACACACACACACACACACACACACGGTTTGAATACATGTCTTCCTTGGTGGTAGACATGACAAAATCAAGGATAACAACAGTTATCCTTGATTTTGACCTTCCCTATTTTTATTTCACAAGACATTTATCAAACACACACTATTCAGTGGATCTTTGCAGAAACATTATTCATTCATCATGATTATGTGGGTCAAGATTGAGGTCATGATTATGAAGATTATTCATTGTTACTGTGGAGAAACAAAAACTAATAGCCAAGCGAAAAGCACATTTCTGAACTACTGAACAGCTGTGACCGGTTTGTTGTCGATTCTCTGGCATTCACGACTCGTGGGCAGTCCAGATCTTTATCACAATCAAAACATAATTCATGGTTTGTTTTCGATGGTCCTCCTGATCACTGATCCATGTGTCTCCGTGTGAAGGAGTCTGTAGAAACTCTCTTATCTGGGGGGTTGCCAGGGCAACCGCTTGGGAAAGGGAGGAAGGGTGAAATGAGGAGGAATTGAAACATGGACATCTGTGTGATTTGGCCAGGGTTTTATTTGTGTGTGTGTGTGTGTGTGTTGTGTGTGTGTGTGTGTGTGTGTGTGTGTGTGTGTGTGTGTGTGTGTGTGTGTGTGTGTGTGTGTGTGTGTGTGTGTGTGTGTGTGTGTGTGTGTGTGTGTGTGTGTGTGTGTGTGTGTGTAGAAACGGAAAAGGGAGGGCAGAAGATAGCCTTGTTGATGTGGATGTTTTCAGATATAGGAGGGGGAGGGAGAGACACCTACAGCAACACAGACCGCTCAGCTCCAGCGGAGATGCAGCTCTGGACTGCCTCTCTCTTTTTCTCTCTCTTTCTCTTTCTATTTCTCTCTCTCTCTAACCATAATCTCTCTCTATCCCTGTCTACCCTAGTCTCTCTCTCTACCCCCCCCCCCCCCCCCCACATCCACTCATCCCCACACATCTGCTCTCTCTCCTCTCTGTGCGTCTTTCTTCAGACTCGTGCTCTTTTTTCCTGTCGTCGTGACACCCCCCCCCCCCGCCACCCGCCCATCTACACTTCTCCGTCTTTTTCATTTTCCACACACACACTGCCATCTTGTTTTTTTCTTTCTTTTACCTTGGTGTGCTTATATGATTCCCCCCCCCCCCCCCCCCCTCCCTCCCTTGCTCTGTCTGAGACTAGACTGGGTGCTGGGGAGTGTGGAGTGTGTGTGTGTGTGTGTGTGTGTGTGCTGAAGTCAGGACGGTGCTGCTGCTGTGAGAGGCAGGGTCGCTCACTATGATGCTGGGCAAAAGACTACATGCTGGCTATTGTGATTGTCAATTGCGAGGGTAGGTACGCGTGTGCTCCGCTTCGGCTACAGGGTGCCCACGCTGTGGACATGTGTGTCCCGCGTTTCGTCCGCTGTATCGTGCGTGTGTTCATTTTCGGTGTGTGTGTGTGTGTGTGTGTGTGTGTGTGCGTGTGCGTCTGTCTGTTTGTCTGTTTGTCTGTCCGTTCGGCGATCTCAAACGAGTCCATCTGCTGGTGTTCACAGTGCAGAGGTGTGCTGCGTGCGTGTGTCTGTCTGAGTGTGTTCTCCTCCTCCTCAAGCGAAGCTCCTCCCCCTCCCCCACCCCTCCTCCCCTTGTTAAAACTTGTGGCGTGAGGGCTGCATGCTAACTCCCCCACCGGAGACGATGCTATATACTGTACGTAACGCGGTAACGCTGATGCGTCGTGCGTGCGTGCGTGCCCCCCCCCCCCAGCTTGTACACGTTAGTTTGACGCGTTTCCCCCCTTCGCGGAGTTAAGTGGGGTGAAGGCACGGAAAGCTAGCGGAAACAACGCTAACAGAAACCAGCCCCCCGGTATCACGGACGGAGGATTTACTGCGTAGAGGCAGAGAGCCAAGCCAGCACGACACGACATCAGCCAGCCCAGCGCAGTGCTTAGGCTGTGCTCCTTATTCCCCCCTGACTCAGGATATGTATGTTGGAGAGAGAGACAGAGAGAGAGAGGTTTAGGTTTTCTGGCTTATTTCCTCCTTCACTGAACCCCGATTCTCCATCCTCCGCCATCTCCTCTGTTGCAATGATGCAACAGAGGAGGATGCAACTTGGTCGTATATCATCCATGTTTTGTTTGCCCCGCGCTGACCAATTCCTTTTGTGCCTTAAAAAGAACGACATTCCCAGAGGGCTCTTCGGTTGTCTGCACTGATTCACGTACAAAATGCAAACCACGGGGGGGGGGGGTGTGCGTGTGCGTGTGTATGCATACGCACACAGACACACTCACATCTTGTTTGTGTGGTATTGTTATTGCTTATAAACACAATGTTGAATTGAATTGTCTCACTGTCTCACAAAGTGTTTGTATTATAGACTGTACAAAATATGTTGTGTCTGTGAGTGTGCTGGTATTTGTACATCCACATACTGTAAATGTGTCTGAATGTGCACACTCAAACTGCACCAAACTGGTTGTCATGGTGAAATATCGCTGTTGTCATGGTTTCATCAGCGCAGTCAGCAGTTTGGGAACTGTGTGTTATAATTCACCAATGACATTCCTCTGAATAAGTGTTATGACCGGCAGGAATTGGGATTTCAGATGAAACGACATCTAAACCACTAACATAAATATTGAAATACAGAAACTCCGTCTGCACATCAGTTTGTGTACTGTGTGTGTGTCCTTCCTACTCACTATGCTTAACCTCCCTTTCATAACCCCTCCCCTCCCCCCCACAAATAACTAGATGAGATTTACTTATACATACAAATCGATGGCCATTTTGTATTACGGCTCTCTGAGCTCCTTGTACTTGGCAGGCGATTTAATATTTTTTTTTCCCCAGACATCCAGTTTTGCTGTTGTGAGTTAATGTGATTTGGGGATTGCTACTGGCTGAACACAGGCTGGCAGTCCAGGGAGGCCCCATGTGGCTCCAGACTGCTGGGTAAGGAGCCCTCTGCTAGCCTACAACAAGCTACCTTAGGCCTCTTCCGCTCATGTGGTGTACATCACCACAGGCCAAACGCTAGGGACCATGGATATTGTAAACAAGATCATATTGCAATTACTTTGACTTAGAGTTTTCGCTGATGAAAATTGTCGGCCAGGGCATCGCTATAGTACTTCATTTATTGGAAATCGACTGCATTTATATATAAACTCCTCAAAAAAAGTTTGGAAACGTAATTTCGGTCGATTATTCCTCCCCTTTAATAATACCAATTGGTATTGTATTTTATATCGTTGGAAAGCCTGATTAGTCACCTTTACAACGAGGTACAACTTGTGAGGATCATGCATTCGTGGAATGAGCAACACAGCTAACCGTGTGGGTAGCGGCCCAAAAAAATGTGCCAAAATCCCCTGCAATATTCTTCTGTTGGTATTCACTCTCGTTTTGAGTTGCTTGGTGGATTGGATGATTGCACTAACCCACAGTAATAAGGAGAAAACAACACATATTGGCCATTTTTACACTTTATTCATTTTACACTGTCAGGGACCTCAGTAGCATGTGGAAGATCCATACGCAGTCACAACAGCTTGGCACCTCCTCCTCATGCTGGTCACTAGCCTGGTCACACACTGCTGTGGGATGGCATCCATTCCTCAACCAGGATTTGCCGCAAGTCAGCCAACATGGTTGCGTTGGTCACTCTGGCACGTACAGCACGCCCAAGCTGATCCCACAAGTGTTCAATTGGGTTGAGGTCTGGACTCACGGCAGGCCATTCCATCCTCTCCACTCCCAAATTCTGGAGGTACTCTGTGATGATCCTGGCTCTGTGGGGGCGAGCGTTGTCATCCTGGAGGATGGGAGTTAGGTCCCAGATTCTGGAGATATGGGATCGCCACTGGCTCCAGAATCTCATTCCGATATCTCACTGCAGTGAGATTGCCTTCAATGATGACAAGTTCTGTTTTGCCTGTGAGAGAGATACCGCCCCACACCATGACACTGCCCCATTGAAAGGTGTCACGCGATCCTGTGCAGCAATCTGCAATAGCGTTCTCCACACCGTCTCCATATCCTTGATACTGCATCCAGCTTCCGCAGACAGAACCTTGATTCATCACTGAACATGAACGTTGCCCCACATTCTTAGGTTCCACTGTCGGTGCTGTCGACACCAGCGCAAAACGGGCCTGACTGTGAAGGGCCATTGCAGGATTCCTGGCAAGCCTTATAAAGCACGAAGACCGGCCATGTGCAGTCTGTTCCTCACCGTCTTGATCAGAGATCTGTCTTGTGGTACGCGTTGTGCAAATCTTGCCTGTAAATCTCTGGAAGAAAAGCCTATGGTTCCTCAGTGAAGCAAAGGTGAGGAACCGGTCTTCTTGGGGTGTTGTCTTCCTGGGACGGCCACTTCGTGGTCTGTCTTTGACCTCACCAGTCTCACGGACCTTGGTCCTAAGTTTGGAAATGGTACCAGGGCTGACACCAAATAATGCTGCCACTCTGCGTACCGGAACACCAGCTTCCACTTGCCCTATTGACCGGGCCTTATCCTGAAGGGACAAACGTGGCATGTTTATGCTTGGAGCACAAACAAACTCAACAAAGTTGCAGGACCCATGCACACAAGTGCTGTCAATTAGGTGCCAATCAGGTGCCAGTCACACACCTGTGACTGGCATACACCTGCCAGCACTTGAAGCTCAAAACGAGAGTGAATACCAACAGAAGAATATTGCATATTGTTTTTGGGCCTCTACCCACACGGTTAGCTGTGTTGCTCATTCCACAAATGCATGATCCTTACAAGTTGTACCTCGTTTTAAAGGTGACTAATCAGGCTTTCCAACGATATAAAATACAATACCAATTGGTATTATTAAAGGGGAGGAATAATCGACCGAAATAACGTTTCAGAACTTTTTTTGAGGAGTTTATATATTGCTTTTCAGACCCTGGCTGCTGAATGGCGGCAGTGTCAACCATGCAAGGTGCCAGCCAGCTCGCTGGCAGCATTTAGGGTCAGACGTCTTGCTCAGCAACCCTCCTTGGCTATTGGCTATGAGGAGCCGTGGGATGGAACCAGCAACCTTCTGGTTCCATCTCTGCAGCCCGCTCCACCTCCTGATCCACTTCCACCCCCTTTATTTTGATCACAGCATTTATACTGGTGGTGTTATGCATTTACATCTCACATACTACCCCCCCTATCAATAAACGGCTCAGACTAAATGCCTGATGCATGAAACTGGACACGATTGTCATCTGCTGTTATATTTGCATCCACGGGGATAGTCAAGCCATGCTGGTATATCTTTTATATTTTCCCAGCTGTCTGTTGAGCCCGGGTCTGTTTTCTTCTAGAAGTAGACGTGTTGTTACTACTGTTCCCGGCATACAGCCTGTGATTGGTCGTGCATGGATGTCAATCAAGACCTCTTCCTGTGATAAGTAGGCTAATCATAAACACACGCTGTGTCTCTCAAAGCGGTGCACATCTCGCAGTATACGTCCCACATCTCATACAACTGTAAACTGTGCTCAACCAACAATACTACAATATTTAGCTCCAGCTGAACTACAACTGACTCAATATCGGTGATGGTGGCCATCACTTCATGGTACCACAGATGTGGACGAAAATAGCCCCCGGATGGTGGTAAACGATCACTTTTTGGAGACGCCATCCTTCCGCAAATTGCATGTGCCGACTTAAGGTTGGAACATTTTGGGAAAATGTGAAGGCTAATGGGGATTTTTATTGATTTAAAAAGAACCGATGCAACTTTTTCCACTGGCATAGTAGGGTAGTTTTAGCTACACTCACCAGCATGATGACTTAATGGCCCGGGCATCTAAGGCAATGGAAAAGTAACATTAGGCCTGCAGTAACAAAGCTTTCATTTATGGGTGTGTATGTGTGTGTGTGTGTGCGTGTGCGTGTGTTGTATAATGGTGTTTAATTCAGCTGTCTGCCTGTGGAAAGACATGGCCAGTGCTGGAGCAGCTGCTGTACAATCCGGGCCTGTTGCTGCTCAGAAAATCTGCAGAAAGAGTTCTGCTAAAGCCCTGTGTGTGTGTGTGTATGTGTGTGTGTGTGTGTGTGTGTGTGTGTGTGTGTGTGTGTGTGTGTGTGTGTGTGTGTGTGAGAGAGAGATGTAAGAGAAGAAGAGAAGCGACACGAGAAATATTCATATTTGTTGAACTGCAGTCTTAATAATGATGCCGAACTATAATCGTATATAATATTAGTTCAAAGGAAAACTGTTCTGGTGTGGTGTGGATGGAAGACCACACTGAAGGGCTGTGGGGGTACATGAGACAACCGAGCTGTACACATGAAAATGAAACAAGTTAACACACACCATCCAACCACGGCACGGACCACAGCACAAGCCAAGACAGGGCACCCAACTGGTGGATCATCCACGTCACCCACAATGACGGAGAGACAGCGAGCAAGCTCCCGCGACAGAGCTCAGCCACACT
>PIJE02001222.1:99488-112796 GCA_002895965.2 Coryphaenoides rupestris | reverse complement strand
GGGGGGGCTACAGGAAACCAGCAAGTACTAGGGGGCGGAGTTACGCACGGTTTCATTGTTTACACCTTTACAGACACTTTGTCTCGGGACGTTTTAGCTATTATAGGCGAACAAGTACAATTCCTTACATTGAAAGGACATACGAGCTGAATATGTGGGACACAACAAACAAACTGACCGCGAGACCGCTAATGGGAACAGTCCAAACTTGTTCCACATACAGAGCCCCACCCCCAGGAACACAATTGGTCGAAAAACAAATTTGAAGCGGAAGAAAGTGAAAGTCTACTATCAAACTCCCGATGCTAATCTAAAGTCCAGAGGCTTTATTCTGATCCGGGAGACTACCGAGGGCCCACCACCACGCCCCCCCCGCCACCCTCATCTGCTGCCGTGTCTTATTTGTCAGCACCGGTCCGTCTGTCCTCGCCGGGTCGATGACTTATCTACCCCCGCCTCTTCCTCCTCCTCCTCCTCCTCTCCATCACTCTCCTTTGTCAGCTCCTCTCCCTCTGTCCCTCATTCCCCCTCGTCCGCGAGGTCACTCAATCTCCCTGGCGAGTATCGACGGCCCCAACGGTAAACACATTTACCCCCCCCAACTTCTGGATCCCAGATTCGTCTCGCTGGAGCTTGAAATCAGCATTCATAAACCACATGCAGGGACCCAAATATATAAATAGCCCCCGCAGTGAGTCTAAACACAGCTGGCATAGTTGGTTGTTCTGCTGTGATGTCGACATAACTTGTTGACCTTGTGTTATGTTATATGTTATGTCTTTTGTCCTTTTGCTTTACAATGTAAAATAATCATCTCTCTCTCTCTCTGTCTGTCTCTTGCTCTCTCTGTTTCTCTCTATCTCTGTCACTCTCTGTCGATCTCTCTCTGTCTCATCCTCTCTCCCTCTTTTGTCTCTCCATGTCTCCCTCTTTGTCTTTCCATGTCGATCTCTGTCTCTTCCCATCTCTCTCCCACATATCTCGCTTCCCATCTTTATCTCTCTCTCTCTCTCGATCTCTTCCTCCCCCCTCTCTCTCTCCGTTTGTCTCTCTCTCTCTGGTCGTGTTTTCTAGCCCCGCTCCTCGTCTCTCCAGGGCATGTCTGACCAGGAATGTTCCTCCCAGCTCCACGAGGAGGAGAAGGAGAAGGTAAAGTAGCTGATCTCGTCAGGCTCCTCCTCTTCACTGGTTCCGTGGTTGTTGTTGTCCTGACCCCGCCCCTTGGTTCAGTCCCCTGACAAGACCGTTTTCCCGCCATTGTGATCCGTCTCGCCCGCCCCTCAGTGACCACGACTTTGAGCACTTAAAAAGCTGTTGTATGTTTGTGTTGGTGTGTGTTTTTTGCACCGTGTAAAAAGTTGAATGATTTATTTAATGATTTTATTTAATTTTGTCAATGGTCGTTTTTCAATGTCTGTGTGTTTGTCAATTGTGGTACTAATCCAGAATCAGCCAATTCCCCATAGCTAGTTGGATATTCGATTGGATATTCCAGCCGACAAAACATCTTTCCAGATGTTTCTGTGATTTTTGATCGAAGCGCAGTAAGCGGGCTAGCTAGCTAACAGCCTTATCCTGTCTCTCTCCCCCCCCCCCCCCCCCCCCCTCTTCTCTGACATTCCCCACTGTGTCTGTCTTGAACTCCACCTACCTCCCACCTCCTCATCCACCACCACCACCCACTCCTCTGTCTGTCTGTTTGTTTGTGTGTTTGTTCATATGTGTGCGTCTGTAGAAACAGCTGTGGGGTGATTTTGGTGGAAAGATTGATAGTGAGGTTTGGAAGGCAAGTATAATGCAATGTGTTCAGCGATGTGTTCGGCACCTGAAGATTGAAACGCGTGCATATGTGTGATGCTGCCGGGTGAATGAGCATGTTTGGCTGTTGCTTGGTCTCCTTAAACACCTAACAGTGGACCGATGGCAGGTTTGGTCATCACAACTGGCGCAGCTTCTGTCATTTGGCTGAATGACGTCTTCCTTTGCACTACTGAGTTTGTTTTTTTTATACATTGCATAGTTTTACAGGATTTGACTGTGTTCTGATTTTGTGCATGCATCTATTTGTGTTTTTATTTCTCTTTGGTATTCTTAACAGCATGCCCCGTCAGCATAGCATCACATCTTTCCACCGACCAGAGATGGCGGCCTGCCTAAGGGGTGCATGGTGGCTTCTCGTCTGCTGGGAATATTGGGTTGCGCCGCTGTTGTGCTAATGTTGCAATCTGATGATGTCATCTGTGTGCGCCAGGACCTGCAGGCGGCCACCGTGAACCCTGACCCCAGCCTTAAGGAGTTTGAGGGGGCAACGCTTCGCTATGCATCACTCAAACTAAGGTGAGGGGGTCAGCTTGCTGTGAAACTGTAATGGAACCGCACATCTCTTCACTGCACAGTGTGAAACTGTAACCCCATAGCTCTCACTGTAACCCCCCCCCCCTCTACCGGAATGTGGCATGAGTGCAAACACATGTAGCCGTTAGCGTGAACACCACGAGCGAGCAGCACTGCCCGGTTGGATGACTGTTAAAATGGCCTGTTTCTCTCTCAGGAACCCCCAACCTGTGGAAGAAGAGGAGACTAGCAGTAATAGCTGTGACTCAGAAGCAAAGGTGAGTTGAGTCCGGAGCTTTAGTCATGTGTTATGATGCAGTGCAGTTGTGCAATTATATCCCTTTTAATTGGAACAATTCAACACAATTAAGTAATGTGAATCAACGCAGATTGGTGTACTGCCTCAGGAGCATGATATATATGCTCTGAGGGCATTTTCTGCATTGGAATTATAATTGCCATGTTTGTCATTGTCATTTATTTATTTTCAATTGTAATTGCCATGTACTCATTGATGCATACACTGTAATTAGCGCATTAACTTGTTACTTTTGACAGTCTGGCTCAACGCACCCATGTCATCTGTGAACAGGCATGCAGGAGTCTTGTGTAAGCACCGGTACCAAAACCGGTACGACCAACACAAACGCAGCCGCTAAGCCTCTCAAGTGAAACCTGCCTCTGAAAACAAGGCTTAAAAAATCCTTTGCTTTTACAAGATATGATCCCCCGCCACAAGCCTTGTCACCTAGCCTAAGTACTGTACTTACGGGCCATCCATAAGCCCTCTGTCAGCTGCTGGGACGTATAATTAACGTTCCCGCCGCACCCGACACATTCTGCGCCCCCGTGGCCTCTTTTCTTCCCAAACAGGTTGTGTTTTTTGCTCCTTTTATGTGCGGAGGAGTGTGTTTTGTTTACTGGTTGTGTTGACGCCGGGACTCCTCAGCTGCCCTGACGCGGTGGGCGGAGCAATGCTGCCCCCTTGTGGCCAGGAAGAGTTTCACACAGGCTTTCATTTTAACTCGGCTAGATTCTATTGTGGGTAAAGACAAATGAAATACGTTTTGGGATTACTGTTGATGAGTATGGCTTCGTTTGAGGTGAAAGTGTAAGTGAAACGGTTTCAGCTCAAATTTGAACACTGAGATAAAATGAAATAAAAATATCGTGAGCCACACATGAGAGGGAAGCTGTGCTGTCGTATCAAAAATCATCACAGAAACATTTCTGCGATAAGATGTTTGGTCTCCCCCCCTCTTCTCTGACATTCCCCACTGTGTCTGTCTTGAACTCCACCTACCTCCCACCTCCTCATCCACCACCACCACCCACTCCTCTGTCTGTCTGTTTGTTTGTGTGTTTGTTCATATGTGTGCGTCTGTAGAAACAGCTGTGGGGTGATTTTGGTGGAAAGATTGATAGTGAGGTTTGGAAGGCAAGTATAATGCAATGTGTTCAGCGATGTGTTCGGCACCTGAAGATTGAAACGCGTGCATATGTGTGATGCTGCCGGGTGAATGAGCATGTTTGGCTGTTGCTTGGTCTCCTTAAACACCTAACAGTGGACCGATGGCAGGTTTGGTCATCACAACTGGCGCAGCTTCTGTCATTTGGCTGAATGACGTCTTCCTTTGCACTACTGAGTTTGTTTTTTTTATACATTGCATAGTTTTACAGGATTTGACTGTGTTCTGATTTTGTGCATGCATCTATTTGTGTTTTTATTTCTTTTTGGTATTCTTAACAGCATGCCCCGTCAGCATACATCACATCTTTCCACCGACCAGAGATGGCGGCCTGCCTAAGGGGTGCATGGTGGCTTCTCGTCTGCTGGGAATATTGGGTTGCGCCGCTGTTGTGCTAATGTTGCAATCTGATGATGTCATCTGTGTGCGCCAGGACCTGCAGGCGGCCACCGTGAACCCTGACCCCAGCCTTAAGGAGTTTGAGGGGGCAACGCTTCGCTATGCATCACTCAAACTAAGGTGAGGGGGTCAGCTTGCTGTGAAACTGTAATGGAACCGCACATCTCTTCACTGCACAGTGTGAAACTGTAACCCCATAGCTCTCACTGTAACCCCCCCCCCCTCTACCGGAATGTGGCATGAGTGCAAACACATGTAGCCGTTAGCGTGAACACCACGAGCGAGCAGCACTGCCCGGTTGGATGACTGTTAAAATGGCCTGTTTCTCTCTCAGGAACCCCCAACCTGTGGAAGAAGAGGAGACTAGCAGTAATAGCTGTGACTCAGAAGCAAAGGTGAGTTGAGTCCGGAGCTTTAGTCATGTGTTATGATGCAGTGCAGTTGTGCAATTATATCCCTTTTAATTGGAACAATTCAACACAATTAAGTAATGTGAATCAACGCAGATTGGTGTACTGCCTCAGGAGCATGATATATATGCTCTGAGGGCATTTTCTGCATTGGAATTATAATTGCCATGTTTGTCATTGTCATTTATTTATTTTCAATTGTAATTGCCATGTACTCATTGATGCATACACTGTAATTAGCGCATTAACTTGTTACTTTTGACAGTCTGGCTCAACGCACCCATGTCATCTGTGAACAGGCATGCAGGAGTCTTGTGTAAGCACCGGTACCAAAACCGGTACGACCAACACAAACGCAGCCGCTAAGCCTCTCAAGTGAAACCTGCCTCTGAAAACAAGGCTTAAAAAATCCTTTGCTTTTACAAGATATGATCCCCCGCCACAAGCCTTGTCACCTAGCCTAAGTACTGTACTTACGGGCCATCCATAAGCCCTCTGTCAGCTGCTGGGATGTATAATTAACGTTCCCGCCACACCCGACACATTCTGCGCCCCCGTGGCCTCTTTTCTTCCCAAACAGGTTGTGTTTTTTGCTCCTTTTATGTGCGGAGGAGTGTGTTTTGTTTACTGGTTGTGTTGACGCCGGGACTCCTCAGCTGCCCTGACGCGGTGGGCGGAGCAATGCTGCCCCCTTGTGGCCAGGAAGAGTTTCACACAGGCTTTCATTTGAACTCGGCTAGATTCTATTGTGGCTAAAGACAAATGAAATACGTTTTGGGATTACTGTTGATGAGTATGGCTTCGTTTGAGGTGAAAGTGTAAGTGAAACGGTTTCAGCTCATATTTGAACACTGAGATAAAATGAAATAAAAAAAAAATGATATCCATGTGACCAACACACATTGGAGGGAAGCTGATCTTTTCAATTCTGATTTGGGACTCTTTCATATGTGGTCCTTAATGGGATACAGGTCTGAGTATTGTAATATTTGTAATGTGACCTCATTGTGAAGAGTTCCTGACTTCCTGCTATTTTTACGTCACTCTACTCTAGATCTAGCCTGGAAATCCAGACCCACATCTAGAAAGCTGTAGGTCTGGTAATGAGTAATGCAAACGGCCCAACTCGAGGGGCGGCACCAAGCATGCATTTGAAAATATCACTGCACGCAATTGGATAACACTACGACCAATCAGAAGAATACACGGGGTGACGTATCCAGAGCGACGGAAACAAGTTTGTTTTGGAGAATAGTTTGACAGAGAGACGTAAATGTAGCCTAATGGAAATGGAGCCACTAAACGACTTTTGCCGTTTTTGCAAGCAGAATATGAGAATAGTTGGTTTGTACAGATACTCAGTCAACATTTCCAAGTTTAACTCTTTTATTGTAGCGGCCAAAGCCGTTTCAAACAACTGGTGTTCATCCGTAGCCATCTTGCAATGTTTACTGACTGATTCCGGACTGATTCCGTCGCAGCGCTGTCGTCATCTGTTTAGCCCGCTTCTGGCCCGCCTATATCAGATACACCGATTGGTTTGGTCATTGGTTTACGTTGGATCAACAGGAATTGGTAATGAGCATATTACTGATCACCAGAGTGACTCGCTGAGCAAATTCAAATTGTGCTCTCGCGAGAACTCTGGATTTCCAGGGTAGTCTAGATCAGTATTTGTCACAATTCTGCGCTGGCGAGAGCCCACTTGAGTGAGTGAATACAAACACGGAAGTCAGCTGCGATGGAGGAGGAATTATCGATGAAATATGTTTCAGTGAAGCCGTTCACACCAGGATCCCGCATCCCACCACTCGTGGCGGTGACACGAAAAGTCATCCTCTTCTCTCCTCGTCCTCATTATCGATCTGCCCAAGAAATGGCTGGTTTCCATTGCACATCAACTTGTAAACGCTGACTTCAGTGTCCTCCATCATGTTTACTTCCGTACGACAGTTTACCCAGCGCCTGTGTGTTTGTGTGTGTGTGTGTGTGTGTGTGTGTGTGCGCGTGCACATGTGGTGCGGTGCGTCAGGGGGTAAGGGGGGGGGTACCGGGGATGAAGTTAGAGCGCTGAGTGTTCAGCCATGCCTGTATATTGTGAGCACATTCCACCCCCAGGGCTACATGCTCATTCTGCCGCAATCTGGGTTCCCATCAGGTGCCGGGGAATAAAAGTTAATGCGCAAGACACACGCACACCACCCACCCCTACACACACACACACACACGTACACACACGTACACACGTACACACACACACACATCTCCTGTTAACGTGCACTCCTTTTCTCTTTCTCGCACACACATACGCACGTTTATATGGGCCGGTCTTTAATGGCGTACGTCTTTTCACTGGCCCAATTTATCCACCCTCCGTGGCCCACCAGGCACCCCACCTCCGCTGCCTCCTCGACGGGCCGCTGCATTCACATGAATACTGGATGAGGACACGTACATGAAAGTGGGGCTTTTGCATCCTCCGACTTCTCTGTCTCTCTCGCTCTTTCTCTCACTCCCGCTCTCTCTGTCTTTCTCTCCCTCTCTCTCTCTCTCCCTCTCTCTCCCTCTCCCCTTCCCCTGACCTGCCAGTCTGTATCTTAGTGTCTGGTCTATTTCAGAACGCTGTAGGGAGTTCCAGGCGTCACCGTGTGTGTGTGTTACTTTCACAAACGGTTTTCTTATTTACAGACCTGTTACCGACGTGGACGAGGTAGCAGGGTTCTGTGTGTGTGTGTGTGTGTGTGTGTGTGGTGTGTGTGTGTGTGTGTGTGTGTGTGTGTGTGTGTGTGTGTGTGTGTGTGTGTGTGTGTGTGTGTGTGTGTGTGTGTGTGTGTGTGTGTGTGTGTGTGATGGGTTGTGTATTAAGGACAGTTCATTCTACACCCTCTCAAACTAAACCACCGTCAATTTAGATCTCCCCATAACGTTCATGGTCAGGTGGATTTGATAGTTTCATTGGATTTGTATCGTTTTATCGGTGCAAGTGTCTAATGTCACGTGTGTGTGTGTGTGTGTGTGTGTGCGTGCGTCTCCTCCAGTGTTTTGCCGTGCGCTCCCTGGGCTGGGTGGAGATGGCAGAGGACGACCTGGCTCCGGGCAAGAGCAGCGTTGCCGTTAACAACTGCATCCGTCAGCTCTCCTACAGCAAGAATGACATCCGGGACACCGTGGGCATCTGGGGAGAGGTGTGTGTGTGTGTGTGTGTGTGTGTGTGTGTGTGTGTGTGTGTGTGTGTGTGTGTGTGTGTGTGTGTGTGTGTGTGTGTGTGTGTGTGTGTGTGTGTGTGTGTGTGTGTGTGTGTGCGTGTGCGCACAGCAGCACACAGTGTATTATTCTGTGTTCTCATGGTGGGGGGAATACGGCTGCTCCTGCCGCCTCGCTCAACTTTTATGGTTTCTTCAATAAGTCTGCGGCTCTGAGCTGCACACACACACACACACACACACACACACACACACTCCTCCGAAAGCTGCTGCTGTGCTGCAGCAGTCGAGGGGAAAGCACAGAAGCGAACATGTTCTTATTTCTTTTAGATGAAGACTTCAGAAACCTCACCAAAAATGGAAGATGCACAAGATATGTGCCACGTGATTATTATTATTTTAAATGTTTTCCCCTAAATAACATGAATTGTCCAGTGCTCGCGCCTGGCTGCAGCCACCCCTGTGCTAAAACCATGCATCACTATTGCATGTAATAAAGGACATCTTTGTTTCCTCCTCTTGGCTCTCTACTCACTACGGTTGATTTTAATGTGAGATGAAGGAAGATGAGAAAGGGAGGGATGGAACGAGAGAGACGGAGATGGAGAGAAGGCAAGAAAGAAAAAAGTGCTTTGCTCTTTATCATTTATTTACATGCTTGCAGAGCCAAAATACACTGACACACACACACACACAAAACCAGATAAAAATAGGTCATGTGGAGGTAGAAAATGAACTTGGAACAACTGCCCATTGCAACCGTGTGTGTATGGGTATGTGTGTGTGTTCCAGGGTAAAGACATGTACCTGGTCCTGGAGAACAACATGTTGAACCTGGTGGACCCGATGGACCGCAGTGTGCTCCACTCACAGCCCATCGCAAGCATCCGTGTCTGGGGCGTTGGCCGTGACAACGGAAGGTCAGTCGCAGTGGCAACCACATTTGACTTTCTTCGACTCCCAACCGACCAGCTCTCCTATTTCAAAAATGTACTTTCATTTAATTTGGGGTATCAAAACAAAGTTATTAAAGGGGACACCTTGTCGGACTGTTTTGTTAAAACAGAATTCCTCCTCATTAAAATATGAGTTTATATACCTTCTCCTCGACCGCGGGCGTTCTATAAACTAAGATGAGATGGTCTGTTTATTATCCGATCCTGCCACATAAATCCCCGGTAGTAAAACGTGGAAGGCTGTTCTGGTTCTGATCCAACCTCTCAACGCTCGCAGAGTAAATGTAAACCAGGTTCCTCCATTTATATTCATCACCATCGGTCACGTGTGCTACACTTGTGGTGCGCCGTGAGGACACAGGCTACTTCATTTTATGTGGGCGCACCGTCGTTATGTTCAGCGCGTCGCTTCACGTCCTCCACTCCCCTGGAAGTCCTTGGTGAGTGTGAGGTCAGCCGCGCGAGGGGAACGCATGGGAGAGCCGGTGAACGCGCCAGACTCACTGGCGTTGGCAAACCGGTTAATGATTGATGAGTGATGGTTTTGGATGAAAAATTTATAATCTCACCTCAAAGTAGTAGCCCCGGAGTAAAATTAATGGATTTTTGGAATGGATGTGGCATTTTGCAACTTGCGATCAAGGCCGTATCCCCTTTCTCATGCATTTACGGGGCAGCAGTAGTTCAGGAGGTAGATCGGTTATGTGGCTACCGGAAGGCTGCTGGTTCGATCCCCGGGCTCCCCAAGTCTTGAGGTGTCCCTGAGCCAGACGCCTGACCCTAACTGCTCCCAAAGTGCTGGCTTGCATATTTGTCACCGCTGTCAGTGTGTGTATGAATCGGTGGTGGTGAGGTAAAGTGCTTTGGATAAAAGCGCTATTTAAATGTAATCCATTTACCATTTAGTTACAGGAAATGTTTTACATTGGTGTAATTAAGTGGAAATGCAATTTCACTTTTATTCATAATATGCTGGCATATGCGACTGCACCAGCAGTTCCCAGGTCTGTATGCCTTAGTCAGTGGAACTGATGTTCAGATACACTGAATTTGCTTTGAAATTATTGGATCAGTAAAGCAGTGTTGTTACATTGTGTCCACCAGAGGGGGCTGTGCCCCACAAACCCCGAGCCAGGCTAACTGCATGGGAGAAGATGTAGGTTACCAGGCTCTGCGGGGTTACCTAACACAGCAGAGGCACTGTGTGTGCATGTGTGCGTTCATGTGTGTGTATATCAAGGACATCTTGTGGAGACATGAAGATCTGTACACTAATCTGAAATATATGCTCTCAATGAGCTATTGAGATTAGGAAGCCAAAAAGCGGAATTTTGAAACTGAATTCATCATCGTGAATATAAATGTGTGTTCCAACTGAATCAAACCAATATGTAATATATAAAATGAATCAATCAAATTTTACTGTTTGATTTGTTATTATTCCTTCATTCATATAATTGTAATAGGCCCCCCAATATTGACTTGTCCCTCAAATGAAGAAGTCTCTTATTATAAGTCTCTAATTCAACAATATAGCCTAAAACAACTTGTGTGTTTGTGCATCGGACACACATCGCCATATGCACAGAGTTGAGTTCCCAACTGAGTGATTGGTAATTATTTGTTCTTTTAAGCCAATGTAGGTCTTTCCTTGTGTAACCCCTCAAACAAACAACAAACTACAGCTGTTCTGTCTTGGGCATGATATCTACGACAACTCTGCGGGCCTTATAGGTTACATCTCGTGACCCGAGTTCTGATGGGCCCGATAGAACCGACATGACTTGATGGATACATAGATACCAATGCAAGACGCACCTTGAGATTAAACTAACCTCGATCCAGTCCCATGTCAAAAATTAGCCATGTACTCTCAAAATGGAAAAAAAATGGGCAGGTACAATAAGACCCAAATATAACAACAACATTAAGCATTTTTATGTTCATTTCAAATACAAAATGTTTCGGCACACGCAAAGAAAAGAAACAAAGTAAAAAGCCTACACAAGCACACCACACTATGTGCTGTCATGGTCCAACGCGGCGCTAGGCGGAGCTTGGTCAGAGGTGTCCTGGCGGGGGGGGGCGGGGTCACATGCCCTCGTGCACGTGAACGAGGACCACCAGGAGCTACAATTCTTAGCCCTCACGCACAGATGTGTGCACACGCCTCGGTGACGGCTTGTGGGTCCGGAAGCCGGTTGCTTATAATGCTGATTTGCACGTTTCTGTTGAATGCGGGAAGCCTGGACGGATTGCGACACCTCCAATGCGCGTGCATTACAAGAACAGAAATGACAGATTAAGAGAGAGAGAGAGAGAGAGAGAGAGAGAGAGAGAGAGAGAGAGAGAGAGAGAGAGAGAGAGAGAGAGAGAGAGAGAGAGAGAGAGAGAGAGAGAGAGAGGAGAGAGAGAGAGAGAGAGAGAGAGAGAGAGAGAGAGAGAGGGGCAAAGAGAGTTGCAGGGAGACAGAGAAATAGAGAGACAGTCAGGGAGATGGAGACTGGGAGGGAGGCGGGGAAAGAGATGGAGAGAGAGCGAGAGGCAGAGAGAGGCGGGGGGAAGAGAGAGAGGCGGTGAGCGATGGAGAGAGAGAGAGAGAGGGAATAACCAGCTGCAGCAGAAGTAAGGGGTGGGGGGGGGGTTCAGGAGGAGAGGGAGGCTGAGCCAGATGAAGGGGGAGTCCGGGTTAGTCGCTGCCTGGCACTGAACAGACAGGTTTGAGTGCATGTGAAGGAGTCGGCCTTGTTGTGGATGCAACACTCGCGTGTCTAGAGGGACCTGACCGGGGGGCTGCATGCCAGTAAGTGTCTTCTAGTCTTGTCTTGTTTCCTGGGGCCAGAAGTGTCTTCCTAGTCTTGTGTCTTCTTGTTTTTCAGTCTTGGTCTCTGTCTTGTTTCCACGAGGGGCCGTAATTGTCTTTTTAGTCTTATGTCTCTGTATGTGTTCCGGGGGCCAGTAAAGTGTCTTCTAGTCAGTGTCTTGTTTCCAAGGGGCCAGTAAGTGTGCCTTCTGGTTTTGTTTGTTTCCATGGCAGCCAAAGTAAGCGTTCAACTCTTTGTCTTGTTCCATGGGGGCCAGTAGTGTTCTTCTACTTCTTTGTCGCTGTTTCCGGAGCCAGTAAGTGTTCTTCTAATCTCTGTTGTTTCCGGGGGCAGTAAGTGTCTTCTGGTCTTTGGTCTTGTTTCCATGGCAGGCCAGTAAGCCGTTCTACTCTTTGTCTTGTTCCATTTGGGGCCAGTAAAGTGTCCTTTCTACTCTTTGGTGCCTGTTTCCGGGAGCGCAGTAAGTGCCTTCTAATCTCTGTCTTGTTTCCGGGGGCCAGTAAGTTGTCTTCTAGTCTTTGTCTTGTTTTCAAGGGCCAATAAGTATCTTCTCAGTCCTTGTCTTGTTTCTAGGGGCCAGTAATTTTCCTCTAGTCTTTTTCTATTTTAATCTGACAATCTGATACGAGTTTATTAACCGTCATCTTTTTAGAGGGGGTGCTAAAAAATCTGTGCCTGCGTTGCTGTCAGGCCTCTTTCTCTTAGCCATGGGTCATTTAAGCAATTTTGTCCCTGATCGCTAAACAGCATTGCGTCGTTTGCAGTTTAGTTTGTCAGTCGGTTTGGGAGATGATAAGGTGGCGGTGGAGGGAGTGGGAGGGAGGAGATGAGCGGTTCGTGCGTGTGTGTTGTGTGTGTGTGTGTCGTGCGCGGTGTGTGTGTGAGGGAGAGAACGGGCAGAGCAGAGAAGGACTGGTGATTGATGGTGGCGTGTCTTTTAAATATGGAGAATACATTTTACTGGAAACTCAGTCAGGTGTTGACCGGGACTCATGTGTTATGTCGTAAACTTTCTCTCTCTCTATTCCTCTGCTCAGAAGCAAACAAACGATGCTTCAGGTCGACTGCGTTTTTTATCTACTGGCGTATGTATATGCGCCACCGGGGGCAAAACCGTGACTTTTCTCTCGCGGTGGTCCGGCATGACAAGACACCGAGGTTGACAGGGGAGACGGACAACCGCTCGTTGTATCCGTCCCGTCGCTTAATCCTTTGTGTGTGTGTGTGTGTGTGTGTGTGTGTTGTGTGTGTGTGTGTGTGTGTGTGTGTGTGTGTGTGTGGTGTGTGTGTGTGTGTGGTGTGTGTGTGTGTGGTGTGTGTGTGTGTGTGTGTGTGTGTGGTGTGTGTGTGTGTGGTGTGTTGTGTGGTGTGTGCGCGCCGACTCGCAGCCGTCCCTCCCTCGTGTGGCGTCTTCTTCACGCTGTCCGCGGTTTAGCAGGCGGTAGCTCTGCTTCCTTGACGGTTTTCAGGAGGGTTGACTGTTAAAACGCTTCTTTCTTGTCTCCTTCTCCTCCGCCTTCCTCGGACAGAGAGAGGTAAACAAAATACTCCCCTCTTCCTTCCCCTCTTCTCCTCCTCCCCCCTCTCCAGCCTCTCTCTGGTATTCATTATTCTTTCATTTGTCCTTTACTTCTTGTTCCCCTCGCTCCCTTTCTTCATCGTGAGGATTGGTGAACATTTTCTTGAACACACGCACGCACGCACACACACCA